>CATIWK010149962.1:0-13443 GCA_949634005.1 Mallotus japonicus | reverse complement strand
TCCAATTGATGTGAAATCAATTGAAAATTAATTTAGACTTATAATGCTATTGATCTGGGGAAGATGGCTTTAATACTCATAATGTGAAATTTTTGGTGTAGTTTTGAATTTGCATGATCAATTCTGCCATATTGAAATATAGGATATTTTTGGTATATTCGTGGTATATTGGTGAAATTTGCACTATGAGGACACAATGCTACTTGTGAATAAGACAAGGCTGTGTACGTTATGGAATCCCCTAGATATGCCTTAAAAAGGCTAAAGAAAAATGTTGCATAAGATTATTGCAGGCTGTGTGTGAAAAATGCTGCATAAGATTATTGCAGGCTGTGTGCGAAAAATGTTGCCTAAAATTATGGCAGGCTGTGTGCGAAAAATGCTGCATAAGATTATGGCAGGCTGTGTGCGAATGGGGATCCATAAATAAATGAAAGAAATTTTGATTATATATATATGTAATTCACAAGTACATTGATGTCCAAAATGGAGAAAAACTCTATGCTATGTACATATTATAAATTCATAGCTAAACATTGAATGGATGGAAAATTGATTATACTACATGTTTGAATGTGTTATTTTTCATAGGATATTATGTTATTCCTTTACTGAGTTGCAGGCTCACTCCTCTGCATTATTTTTCAGGAGCAAAAGAATTGTAGTTGATCTTCAAGAATTAAGTACATCCATCACACTAGCATCGTGTCAAGTGGGTCAGCAGGAGGTCGTCTTCAGTTTTGATAGAATAGAGCTTGTTTAGTAAAATTTTATATTTTGCATATAGACTAGTGTAATGTATTTAATTAGTGTGAGGATAAATGTGAAATACTTGGTGTTGTGAACCATTGTAGTGTATAATATATGTAAAAAATATATATATATATATATATATATCTTGTTAACCATATTGACTTGTGAATTAAATTTGATATTATTGGATATATTATTTATTAGTCACATGCATACAATGTATGCCTGACATCCTTAACAGGTGTCACATTGATGGTGGCAATGTGCGAAGTGGACGTCTGTTTGGGGTTTAAACCTGCCTCCGAAAGTAAAGCTTTTTGTTTGTAAAGTGTGCTCTGATTATCTTCCAAATAAGGATCGTCTCAATAAAAAAGGAGTCACTATCGATAATTGTTGTGTTTTTTGCGATCAGTATGGTGAGCATAACCATCATGTTTTTTTGGATTGTAGTTTTACTGTGGATTGTTAGGTAGCAGCGGGGATTGATATTGTTAACTTACATGTGGATAATTTTGCTTCTTGGTTGGGGTTAATGTTTGATGTTTGTTCTACTCAACAGCGGGAGGTTGTTTGTATGGTGTTGTGGGAAATATGGCAGTAGAGGAATAACCAATTGTGGAATTCTTTTTTGACGCTGCCGGTGATTTGTGTTAGGAAGTGTATACATTTCCTGAACCAATTTCAAAAGGCCAATGGTTCCAATCTCAGAGCATCTGATATGCCTCATCAACATCTTCCTAATCGTTGGAATTTTCCTCGTTATGGGCAGTTTAAGATCAATATTGATGCTGCTCTTAATGGTATGGCAGCAGCAGTTGGGTTTGGAATGGTCAGTAGAGATTGGCTGGGGAATGTTCAATGGTGTATGTCGAAGGTTGTAGCTGGTCATTGGGAGGCAAAAGTGGCAGAAGCTTACTGTCCGAAAGAAGCACTGAGCTGGATTTGGACTCAAGGCTGGTAGGATATCGTCGTTGAGATGGATACAAAAGTTGTAGTTGATGCATTCCATAGTTCAGTTGTTGATAGGTCTGAGTTTGGGGACATCATTTGGTCATGTCGTCACCTTGCTACTCTCTCTTCTAATGTCTCTGTTTCCTTTATTAAGCGTCAAGCCAATGCAGTAGCCCATGCATTAGCAAAAGTGGCTTTTTCATGTCCCTCTATGTCTATTTGGCAGGAAGCTCATGAGTTTGTTAAGCTTCTTGTTTTTCATGATGTAATTGTTGTTCTTCATTAATATATTCCTCTTTTCAAAAAAAAAAAAGATCTCAGAGTTCAATTCGACTCTTTAACCAATGGTACTCCACCAACATAAATCGATAGGTGAGGGGAGGTCTTCCACTTGGTGTGGCGGGATAGCACATTACCCTACCCATCTCAATAGGACTAATGGAAAGAAAAAATTGATCAAAGTAAAAAAAAAAATAATAATAATAATAAAAGATATAATTAAAAAGAGGAAAAAAATTTATTGGACAATTTTCTTTCCAAAAAAGGCAGTATTATATAACATAAGATAAATGTTTATTTATGTGTTTATAAACACCTTTTTTTTTTTAATTTTTTTTTGTTGGATTGGCCTCTCATCATCTCATACTCGTACACGCGCACATATCTAAAAAGGAAGAAACTTTTCAAAACATCCTCTTCGTCCTCCCCAAACAAACATCGCCAAAAAGCCCTAGACCAATCCACTCTTCCGCCACCGTTACAGCCGCCGCCGCAACCGCCACTTATCGGCTTTTTGTTCTTGCAATTACAGGTGTGTGCCTCGCGCTCTCTCTTTGAATAGTAGTTCTATTCCATCAAAAAATTCATGAAGTTTACATGTAAATTTCAAATTCTAGGGTTTTTTATTTTGTTGATTTGTTGGTTTTTGTTTGGTTGTTCCTTTGGCAATTTTTTTTACCTTTTGTTTGTAGATGCGTCCAGATCTGGGACTTTCACGAATTTTCTTTATTTTTCTTTGTGTTTTCAGATGTTTGGAGGATTTGTTTTATATAAATATTGAATCTTTTTGGTTTTTTTAATTTAAATTTCTTAATTTTTTTTTTCTTTTATAAGGGTTTATATAAATCTGTGCGATTTTCTGCTTGGATGCAATTATTCTTCCGATCTTTGCCAGAATTATGATAAGCTGTTTAATAGTATAAAAAGGACAAGGATTTTACTAATCTGAGTGTATCTGCTGATTCTTAGATGGTTAATTTACTGGTTCAAGAACTGGGTAATGAAATTGAAGCATGGACATTTGCTTTAGGAGTTGAGATGACTGTTTGGATCAGGTGGGCAAAACCAAAGATACACAGTTCTTTGGATTTGAACCTAAGCAATAGGGTTGGAATTTAGGAATCCCCTTTTGATGGATTCTGGAATCATAGACAATTAAATGTGGTCACTTTCTGTATGGTCTTGGAAAGACACTACTTTTTTTTTGGGAGTTTAAATTGATGATTAAGTTACTTGTTATGAAATTAATTTAAAATTCTCTGGGCATTTTTGCAAATTTATGAATCAAGTTGTGTCTCTGTGCTACTCTATGTATGATTATGAACAGAAAGATTTTAACTCTTTTGTATGTGTATATGTATATATGTAGTTTGTTGTTATGATTTTTAACGTGTTATTAAATCGTTCATGCATTTTTTTCCAAATCTAAAAGTTTTGAACTTTTGTTTGGGCATAAATAATATAAATGCGTCGCCTCCTCAATTACAATCAAAGATTTTGTATTTTCCCATTTTCTTGACATCTGTTTTACCTTTTAATCACTTTGAGATTTATTTTTCAGGCTTATAACATCTAGGTTTGAGGCATTGTCATTGGCTCAAAATGAATTTCCAGTATTATAGTTTCATTTGATGAAGAAAGTTCTTTAAAGACTAATAAAAGACATATATTCTCAATTGTAGAAGGTACAACGTTTCTCACATTTGTTTATTTCTCATTTATACATCAGTATTGTGATCAGACTTCAATTTTGACATTCTAGGACTGGGACAATTATATTACAAATACTTTCTGGACATTTCTCTCATTTTTTGTAGTCTTTGAAAAACTTTTGTCTCTATGTTGGATGCTGTTATTTAAAGGATCATGCATTATTTTATTTTGTAATATTCTACTCTACATAATCTGAGGAATTACACAGTTTTTAGATATCGTATCCCATGAAAAGATAACAAAATTTTAAGTAAAAATAAATAAATAGATAAACAACCTCCAGAGAACTCGCTGATTATGACTAGTATATTTTATTTAAAGTCAGTAATTCTTTTAGGCTTAGCTTCAAGGGTCTTCACCTTAACACTTGTTTGGTTTTATTTTCTTTTGTCCTCTCCATCTCTCTGCACGTGTGTGTTGTGATCATCTGGTGGCTTTCTTCCAATTCCTTCTTACTCTTTTTTTAAGATTTAAATTCTTGGATTGTTTTTATTCTTTTTATACTGTCTGTGTAGCTAAATCTGACATTCATTAAATTGATACTTGGATTTTTATAGAAAAGAAAAGAATCACAATGGTTGCGGCAACACAACAACAGCAACAACAAGCAACTGCAACTGCTCCGTCTGCAGAGGAAGAGGCTTTGAAAAGGAATACAGATTGTGTTTATTTTCTTGCCTCTCCCTTAACCTGCAAAAAGGTATTGTTGCTTCTCTTTCTTTTTGTACTGCTTAGGAGATCTTTTGTGTTTCTAATTGGGGTTTCATATTTCTATTTAGCGTTTATTCTATTAGGGTTTGCTGATGTTTGAATTGGGAGATATTGGTAGATTTGATGAGGATGCTTGATCATTCTGGTTTTAGAGGCATCTGCTTATTTATGGATAGTAATTTATTTCTATTTTTTGTATGAAGAATTTATTGAAGGATTTTATGGCTAGACACCAGCAAACATGTTTGAAATCTTTTGCCTAGACATCTGTGACCATGTTTATGTGTTATTTTTATCATTTTTAGTAGTTGATTGAACTCAATAAAATGATGGACCAAAAAAAATTAATTTGTACTGCACAGATAGGTGGTCTACATAAAGCATGCAAATGCAATGTATGTAATATCATTTGTATGATCCTGTTTTTGAATTTCTAACAAATCATTATAGTTTAAATCTGTGCCATATACATCATGTGGTGTTTGAGTTTTAGCTAACACCATTTACTATAATTTGCTAACAGGGAAGTGAATGTGAGTACCGCCATAGTGAATATGCCCGGGTTAACCCGAGGGATTGCTTCTTCTGGATGAATGGGAATTGCTTGAATCCAAAGTGTGGATTTCGTCATCCAGTACGTATCTATATTGTTTTCTTTTGATGTATGCTAGACCTTGTTATAATTTGGATATAAAGTTTTAATTATTGAACAACACAGTAATACTTTTTTTTTTCAGTAAAAGTTATATGTTTTCTTTTATAATTTATATTTTTCAAGCTTATGGGTTTTGAATGTTAATGCTCTCATTTCAGCCCCTCGATGGCCTGTTTGGAAATCAAGCAGCAACTTCTACTGGATCCTCTGTGCCTCAGTCTCAGATGGCAACAGCACCTGCTGTGCACACTCCCCAACATTCTGCTAAGCAAGCAGTACCATGCATTTTCTTTCAGAAGGGACACTGCTTAAAAGGTGATAGATGTGCTTTCTTACACGGACCTGGTACTGCTAGTAATAAAGTACCACAGCCAGCAGCACCTTTGGCCAGTACTGAACTCCCACCTCAAGTAAAGGCTCATGGTGGTCCTCAAAAGTTCACTCAAGATCAGAAGATTCCACAAGCAAATTTTCCCAGGGCAATTGAAACATCTGCTGAAGCTAAACCGGCATCAAAAACAGAAATTGGTTCACGAAGAAATGTAGTAGGAGTTGAGAGGAATATTCCACCATCTAAAAGTATGGATGATGAGATTCCTAAATACAAAGCAACAAACCTTCATCCTGTGGCCAATGGAAATTCAAGTCGTTTCGATCGTTTGCGTCAGTCACAAGTGCCAGATGATCAAAGCTTCCAGAATGGTAAGGATGCTGATGAGTTTTTGAGGGAATCATCTCCTGGTTTTGATGTCCTTGTGGATGATGAGTTGAGAAATTCTGACTTTTACCATGGTGAAGATCAATATGGAAGGGCAACTGGTCATGAAGGAAGGAACTTGAATCCTGTGGATGAGTATGAGAGAGGCCATTCTGCTGATTACAGTTCAGTGGCTGATATCGACAGAGAAACATATCGTGATCTACGAGGCTATGATACACATGAGCGCATGCAAGGGCAGTATGCTTGGGATCAGCATAGGGCTTCTTCAGATAGAATGCCTTTAGGGCCAGCTCATCTGGAAAGGAGAGGTTACTCAAAAGTAGACAGCCCTGAGAACATTGATGATTCAGATCTGCGGTATCGTTTATCAAAACATAGAAGAGTTAATGGATTAAGATCAATTGTCAACCATGATTTTGTTTCTGACAACCATGTTGAGGAGAGGTATCGGAGTTCTTCACGAAGGGACTCACATAGCATTAGCAGTCGCCTTCATGGTAGAATAAAGCTTCCAGGAAGATCTTCTAATGGTAGTGAGTTACGTGTAGAAAGGGAAATAGACAAGAGTAGGAATCGTGGCAGACTGTCACCGGGGAGGTCACAGATCCCCTCTTATCAAGGCAGGCTTCGTGACAGAATGACAGCAAGGTTGGAAGAGGATTACGATAGGGAAGGGAGAAGTCTTAGAGGTAATCGAATGAGAAGAGAAATGACAGACGACAGAAGTTCTGATTTCACTGGTCCTAAAAGTCTTGCTGAGCTGAAAGGCATAAAAGGTTCAGAGGGCACACAGCAATCCCTTAGAAAGAGAAAACAATTGGAAGATCATCAACCTTCTGAAGGTGATCTTTCATTTGAAGGGCCAATGCCTCTTACTGAGATTCTAAAGAGAAAACGAGAGGCTGGAGCAGGGGCTTCTGGTAGTACATCTTCTTTTATCAACAAGCGTGATGATAATCAGAAAGAGAGCAAGGAAGGCTTGCTTGGCAGCTCCAATGATGCAGCAGTTCCAGAGATAGAAAGTGGTATTTCATCTGAAAAGGATGAAGCCAACAAGCAATTGCTTAAAGATGAGGAAGAATCCAAGTCTGCAGCAGCAATTGAGAATTCTGAAGCTGATCGCAGTCAGTATTCTTCTCAACTACCTAATCCAAATGAGCCTGGGACTGAAGATGGGATGATTGTTGATGATGGCGTAGAAGAAGGTCAAGAGTATGAAGGCGATGATCAAGGGGAGGAGGACTATGAATATGAGCAAGGCGATGAAGGTGAATATTATGAAGAGGGTGAAAATGCTGAAGGGGAAGAGGAATATGTGAATGATGAGGATGGGGATGGAGACGGGGATGATTTTGCTAAGAAAATTGGTGTAATGTTCTCATGAGAGACATGAAATTGATGCTTTTGCCACGAGTGTGGTCCATTCACTACCTTGGAAGCTCGTTTTCTTGTACTGATTCTGCTCGACCAAGGGGTTGGTGCCATGGTTTTTCTTTGTAGAAGTAGGGATGTCAAAGTTCTTATCCAGCATTAATTTAAAGTTTTTCATTGTATCTAAAACTGATTGAATGGGAAATTTTCTTGCGCTTGGGGTGATTAGCTTTAGCCCCGAAGTTCTGCTTGCACAAAAAGCATGACTGTAACAGTAGAAAATTAATAAGAAAACTGCTGCTTTTTTCCCATGCTGCGCACTCTCAAAATTTCTGGTTTCAGTTGCATTTCATCATCTATCTTCCCTCTTTATGCTGCTTTCTCTTTATCTGTAGATGCGTTCTGGTGGTTGCACTGCGTGTGCAGATTTGACATGAAAGGACCATAAGTTCAAATGTTCAATTTATATAAGAATAGATTTGCCTGCTAGAGATGGTGATGTGGAGGACCCATTTTTGGGTCCTTTTTTGGACCAGCACGTCCTGTTTACTTCCATCTCAAGCTCAAACGACTGTAATATTTTCATTTTGATGAAGATGAAGAGAAAAATCAATGCATTTGGGATTAAGAAAGTATTCTTTAACCTATAGTTGAAAGTTGAAACTTGTTGATTATTTTTAAAGAAAAAAAGGGGAAAATTACACCCTACAATAAGGTTCGTCAAAACATTTTTAAAAATATGGTACTAACGAAAGTGTGCATTTTTTTTTCTTTTTATTTTTACGTGATTATTTCTTTCTTTCTTACTTTTTCCTTTGTTTTTTTCGTAACTTATTTCTTCTCTCTTTCCCTTCATTTTTCTATTTTCTATTTATTTTTTCTTTCTGATTCTTTTTTTATTTCTCTCTTTATTTTTTTAATTTATTTATTTATTTATTTGTACTACGTTTTGACAGCTGTTTTTTGGTTGTTCTAGCAGTTATTTTTGGTTTCTAATTGTTTTTCTGGTTGTTTTTTTAGTTGTTTTCGTGGTTTGTTATTTATTTTTTTTATCATTTTTCTGTTTTTTTGGGTTTGTGGTTTTTTTTCTTTTTTATTTACTTTTTTTTTTATTAATCTTTTCATTTTTATAATATTTTTTTTGGTTCTTTTTGTGGTTGTTTTAGCTGTTGCGTTTGGTTTTTTGTTGCTTCAAATTTATGTTTTTATGAAGTTATCTTGCAGTGGTTTTTTTTTTCTAGTTTTTTTCAAGGTTTTTTTTATGATTTTTTTTTCAAAAGAACCATAAAAATAACCTTGAAAACAACCAGAAAAAATCACTACAAAACAAGCTCAAATTTTTGAAAATGAACCAACAAAAAACAAAACAAAAAAACAAAAAAAACCACAAAACAACAACAAAAACCTCCAAAAAAACTGGTTGTTTTGGCGGTAGTTTTTTTGGTTTTTTCAGCGGTTATGTTTTCTAGTTGTTTTTGCAGTTGTTTTTCTTGTTGTTTATTATCAAAAAACAAGCTCAAAAAACTGAAAATGAAAAAAAAAAATCAAAAAACAACCACAAAAACAACAACAAAAACCACAAGAAAAAACAAATTTAAAAAGCTGAAAATAAACAAAAAATAACCAAAAATAATCGCAAAAAACAATAAGAAAAAACAAAAAAAGAACAAAAACAAGAAATAATCTGCTTATATCGAAAAAAAAAAGTAGAGAGTAAAAGAAGATCTAACACAAAGAAGAAAAAAATAGAAAAGAAGAAGAACGAAGAAAAACGTATTTTTTAAATGATTTTACTGTCTTACCGTATTTTTGAAAAGTTTTTTGTTTTTTTATACATTTTTGAAAAAGTCCCAAAAAAAAATGACAGTGGGTTGATAAAATAGTGCCCGCTAAAGGCATAGGCTAGGCCTAGCCCCCTCCAAAAACTGGGTCCCATATATATATAAATCTGACTTTTAATTATTATTTTGATATAAATTTTAGTAAAAAAAATCTCTCAAATAATTTTTTTAAAAAAATAAGTCAATTTGTTTCATTTACAAAGTAAATTTATTTTACAAATAATTACTATCAAATATTTAGCATAAATTCTATTCAATAGAAATAGAAGAAAAATATAAATAAAGTAATAAAAATACAGTTTTAATAGTTGTAGGCGGTGGGATCTAGCGTGCATCCAAGTGTTGACGACCACAGTACTATACAAGCTCAAGGCCTGCTAGGAAATACAAATATGGGCTTGAAGGCCCATTATTGGAGATGGAGTCGCCACCCGGATAAAAGCTGGGACACACTGTACAGCAACTGGATTCCACGGAAGTGCCCAGAAGCCGTCATCAGAGAACGGGTTCGGAAACTGGATATGAGCGTTTGAATGCTCATCCGACCTTGCGATCGGCCTCCGTTTGTGTTTTGTAATTTATTACACTTGATTATTTAATTATTTTCTTATTACTGTTGGTTGCACATGCTTTTACTTTTGCAATTTACCGACTTTGCACATTAATCCTATTTATTTGCTTATTACCTTGGCAATTTGAATAAGTAAATGAAACAAATATTACAAACACACATTCAATGCAAATGGGGAATGGGATTAAGGATTACAATGATTTGTACAATTATTACAATAATCCAGTAAAACCACTCAAGAACTAATTAACCCATTAATTACTTAGTGATTAAAAATCACTAAGAAAACCTACAACAAATACGGTTAGTCCCATTTCAAGATAAACAATTTATTTATAAAATAATTCAAATCGTACTTGCATGAAAGTAGGCATAGATATTCATATAAACATGAATTGATCACTCAATTAATCTCACTATCATGGTAATCATATACAAAATTAAGGATACAAAGCAATAAAAATGCATCAAAAACTGAAAATAAACCAAAAGGATACTGAAAATAAACACTAATTCATGCAGAGTTCTGGTGATGAGGTGTTGCCTCTTCGCCTCTTTACAAAGAGGCGATCGCCTCATCAATGAGGCCGTCGCCTCATCAATGAGGAGTCGCCTCATTGATGAGACGTTCTCCTCTTCAAAGAGGCGTCGCCTCTTTGAGAAGAGGCGTCGCCTCTTTGCGAAGAGGCGGTCGCCTCATTGATGAGACGGTCGCCTCTTTGACAGACAACAGCAAACTTGCAGTTCCTTAAATCTTAAGTAAATTCGAAGTAGATGCAAATAAACGAAGATTTACAACTAATACTCTATAATTCACATAATCATATCATGAACATAATCTCAAATAAACAATCAACACAAAAAACAAGTAAGAAAAACCAAGAAATGAAGTATTATGTAAAATCAATAACTCAAAGCTTGAAAGTGAAAGTTCTTACTGATTTTGATCAAGTTTAAAGCTCCTAACTAAGCCCTCAGAGCTTGGTTTGTTGATTAAAATCCTCTTGAATGCAAGATATCCTTCTTCTTCAAAGAAATGAACTCCTCAAGCTCAAGTCTCTACTTCTTCTCCTTCTTTCTTCTCTTTTCCCTTTAGTTTCTCTATGATTTCTCTCAAGAACATTTTCTTCCCTTCTTTCTCTCTTTTTTCCTTCTGAAAAATAACCACCCTCCTCCCCAAAATCAGCCTCAACCTCTCCTTTAAGCCTCTCACCCTCTTACTTTTCCATTTCCCAAAATCCAAGCTAAGAAAAAAGAAAATCATTCCTCCTCATTTCCCCATCTTTTTCTGCCCCAAAAGTCTTATTTCCACATCTCAAAATCTCTAGGTGTATGTTTATGGGTCTCTCCCTTGTGTAATGCTGTCAAAAAATGGTATTTAATGCTGCATAGGTCAGCTACG
Source organism: Mallotus japonicus (assembly GCA_949634005.1). NCBI lineage: Eukaryota > Viridiplantae > Streptophyta > Magnoliopsida > Malpighiales > Euphorbiaceae > Mallotus > Mallotus japonicus. The sequence continues at coordinate 2,475 of CATIWK010149962.1, read as the reverse complement.
AAGAGGCGTCGCCTCTTTACGAAGAGGCGATCGCCTCTTCAGCCCTGACAGCTACTATTTGGGCCAAAGTGGGGTTTTGGGCTTGGGTTTCAGTGTTTGGGCTTAGCTAGGCGTTTTAGGCTTAGATTTGACATTTTGAGCTTAGTTCTAGGGTTTTGGGCTCTCGAGTCCATTTTAAGGAAGTTTTTCGGGTCTCTCTCTTGCATTCAAGATTTGTACAGTCTCATCACTGGGCTTTTGTTGCGGGCCCGAACCGAGGGTGTCTACACTCAGCCTTATGAAAAGCAGGAGATAAATCATCCTTAAAAAGAGAAGATTTTTCTTGAAAATCACTTGAATGTGTTGACAAAGGCTATTGTAAATTGTGTCCCATTCCGTTCGCTCCGCTCGGTGGTACGCAACCACAAATCGACTTTTTGTTGTCTTTAAACGAGCCCGTCTGGTTGATAGTCAAAACTAAGTTCTCTTCTACTCCCTTAATGAGAGAACCATTTATTCTAAAGACAAAAATAAAAAACCAAACAAACAGACTAAACACACCGAAAAATAACAAACACAGAAGTAAAAACATAACAGAAAACAAAAAATAAAAAAATCAATAAACAGAGAAACAAAAGAAAAAAACTACAGGGGCATAGCCCAAGGAAGGCAGAAGGCAAGCATACATCTGCAGGCAGATGACTACGATCGACAAAGTGGTAGCCTGGAGCACACACCACCCAACGGTAGGTCCCCCACAGTGAAGATCTTTGCAACTCCCAAACGCCTGACCTCTGTAATACCACACCATAAGATCTAGATCTAAAGAAACAAGAAAAGAAAAGAAAAAATGGGATAAACCCACACAATCATGAGTATAAAAACTCATATATGATTTATTACACAAAATAGCAAAGAAAATCCGATATTTGGATGGGTTTTTGGCCATTTTCAAAACCAGTGAAAGCTCAAGAAGGAAGACGCAGCAACAGTAGAGAGAGTCAGAAAAGAGAGCATTTTTAGCTTATGATAAGTTTTTTTACAAGTACCCCAATCCTTTAATTTTTATTAATAATAACTGATTTAGTTTTAAACAATTCTATAAAATTAAAAATTTAGAATTCAAAATGAATTTTACAAAATTTTTATTTAAAGTGTATTTAGTATAAATGAATTCACAAAATTTTTTGGAGTTTATATGAAATTCCAAATAATATGTGTTTGGTTTAAGTGAATAAGTTGTAGAATTCATTTGCAATTCCATGTTTTTAAATTGTGATTCACTATAGTTAGATGAAATTCTAATAAAATGTTGGAATTTGCAAATTAATTTCACAATTTTCAAGTATATATTTCTAAAATGATTAAAACACCATCATCATTTTTAGATTTATGTAGCTGCAGTTGATGCTATTTTTGAAAAGCATAGATCAACAGGAATATATCTTCTTGATGGGGATGATCTTGCTAGTTTCCTATTCTGGTTACATCATGATATCAATAACCTCAAAGCTATGCTTCATGCAATATACACAAAGGTATAAGAATGTTCTCTCTTATGCACTGGTTGGTTGAATGGATGGATATGGAAGCATTTATGGACTTGGCATGATATAGTGGTTTAGTTTTATTTTTATTTTTTTTTATGAGCTATGGTTTGTTGAGGCTTGTGGTGAATTATGTCTTCTTGGTTGTCATGCGCATCAATTTTCCGTTATTGGCATTCTGATCTCCATGCCTTCAAACCATACATTCAAGTCTTTTCAATTAATTTTACCTTAATTTAGATATTTCATATAATTGTAATTTTATTTTAATGCATTTTTAATTAAAAATTAAACATTTATAAAATTGTAACATTAAAATTTAAAAATATAATTAAAAATAAATATTTAAAAAGAAATTAAAATATTAATTTGAATTTTAAATAATCACACTTTAATGATGTAATATGAAATCCAAGAAAAAAAAAACACAATCTACTTAAACAGGTATTTTTGACCAAAATTAAACTTAACTTGAATTCTAGATTTATACCAAATACAATATAACATAATATGAAATTCATTTGAACTAAACACACTTCATTAATTAAAATTTATTTGGAATTCATTTGAAAATAAAATAAATTACTCAGTGGAATTGAACCAAACATAGGTTTAAACCAAATGTATTTACTTGGATTTGCAAATAAATTTCACAAAATTTTATGGAATTTATTTGAACCAATCAAACCCTTAGATATTATCAATTTCACAAATTTCACAAATTTAAAATTGCAAATGAATTCCATAAAATTTTATAAAATTCATTTATACCCAACACTTTATTAACTAATTGTTTATATATATATATTGTAGACACCCGATCCGGTCGGCCCGTGGCAGGGGACGGACCGTGGTTGCTCGGTTTAGCCGGCCCGCAACAAGCCCGATGATGAAAACGAGATTCGAATGCGAGAAAGAGAGCCTTAATCCCTTGAGAATCCATTTAGAA
>CATIWK010149959.1:0-14616 GCA_949634005.1 Mallotus japonicus | reverse complement strand
ACCAGATGGAACTTGGAGTCCTAGAGCATTTGACAACATGTTGGCAATACTAAGAAATGCATTTGGACCAATTATTGTGAAGCCAAATATTAAAAATAGGATGAAGACATTGAAAAGAATCTTTGGAGAGTGCAAAGATTTGTTTGATGGTCTTAATGGATTTGCGTGGAATTCTACAAATAAAATGTTTGAGGCTGAGAATGAAGTTTGGGAGCACTTAATTGAGGTAGCTATTTCCTCAATAATTAATGCAAATTAAGTTTATTAATTAGCAAATAATGTCTGCAAATTTTATTTAATTTTGTATTTAGGCAAAACCACAAGCTCATAAGTGGATGCATACACCAATTCGTAATTATGATAAACTATATGAGCTTTATGTGAGCAGAGGGCGACTGGTCAATATGCAGAAAGTGCAAGGGAAAAGGTCCAACGTTGGCAGAAAGAACAAAATTCATCACAAATTAACTTGAATGAATCAGTTGATGGTTTGTTGTTTTCTGATAATGAAGGCAATTGGTCACATGACATGCAAAATGATGAAGGTACTATTAATGTTTTCAGTCCATAGCCAACACCTTCAATAAATTCTCAAGGCACTTTGTCTTCTAAAAGTTCCAAATGTAAGGCAACCATGATGGAAATGTTGGAAACTCAATATCAAAAATTGAATTCTGGAATTGAGCGTGTTTCTGAAGTGTTGGAAAGAGGAAATGTTATTGCTGAGAGATCTCTAGCAATTCTTGAAAGTGGTCGACCTCATTACTACAAGGAAGAAGAGATTTACTCAGAGTTGGAATTAATAGGAATGCATCTAGATTTTGTGATGAACGCTTATTATTATTTGTTAAATAATCCATCAGCAACAAGAGCTTTTTTTGGTCTCTCCCGAGCTAGACGTTTGGAATGGTTAATGAGGAGTATGGGCAACATGTGACAAGATGGCAAAAAAGTTTAATGATTGAGGATAATTATAATTAAAATGTTGTTAGTATGTCTTAATTAAGTGTTATGTTAAAATATTATTACGTATCCTTATGTTTTATTTTGTTAAAACTATATTTGGTCAACTGAGATCATTGGAAATATTATTAATTACAAATATAACGTAAATGATAATGTATTTGTAGAACAATAGTATATGTTATTTAATTATGGTTGTTGTTCTTTGTATTTTGTGTAGCCGATGGGTTGATTTGTAACTAATTGAATTGTATTTGTCAAATTTCGAGTTTCAAACGTAATACAATTTTTACCCATAAATATGCAAGTTTTATACAAACTATTTTTGTTAAATTAATAGTTTGGATTGACCTTCTCAAAAAAAAAAAAACATTGGATTGACTAATTTAATAAATTTTATATTTTTACAAAGTTCATCAATAAAAATTTGATAAAAAAAGTTCATTAATAAAAAAATAAAAAATAAAAGTTTGTAATAAGTATTATTATTTTAGTACATGGGCGTAATAATAAATTTATCATATACTTATTTTCTTTTTATCTTTCCAATAGAAAAGTACCTTCACTTTCCTTACTTTTTATATTATTTATCTTCAAATCCAAATACAAGAGAGGAAAGTAAGGAGAGGAAAATAACATTATTTTCCTTCATATTTTCCTCCATATTTTCTTTCCTCCCTTTCCTCCCTTTTCCAAACATAGTGTAAACGAACTTTGAAATCATCAACTAAAAGACTTTGTTATATATATTTCAAAAAGCAGATTATTCTATATATTTCAAATAGCAGATTGTGTTTCACTTGAATTCATATAGTGATGCATATTCAAAGTCATATATTCTATTTTGTAAACAATACTAGAAATCTTGTGAGAACAAAGGGACACACATACATAAGCTATTAATTTTTAGTTGAAGCATCAACCAGTATGTAGAATCCATGAGAAGATTAATGAAACATAATTTAAATCCAAAAAGAAAAAAAAAACAAATTATATTTTCCTCCCCGAGATTTGACCTAATTAACACTTGCCTCCCTCTTATTTAAAAGTCGAACATTTACCTTCCTCGACTTTTATTCCGTTAACATTGAAGGACTTCTGTTAGAGTTACACTATTTTTTCCATTAAATGTTATGTAAAAAGGCTAAAATGCCCTTTCAAACAGCAAAAAAACTATAATTAATTATAAAACACTAATAATATTATAGTCCTTTATATTTAGTAACATTAAATACATAAATTTCTCACTTGCTAATAATATGGTTCATAAAAAAAAGAACCACATTATTATTATTATTTTGTAGTTAATTATAGTTTTTTATCGTTTGAAAGGGCATTTTTGTCTTTTTATATAGCACCTAACTGAAAAAATTGTCTAACCCCAACGGAAGTCCTTAAATGTTAAAGGAATAAAAGTCGAGTTAACGGAATAAAAGTCGAGGGAGGTAAATGTTTGACTTTTAAACAAGAGGAAGACAAGTGTTAATTAGTTCAAATCTCGAGGAGGAAAATATAATTTGCTCAAGAAAAAAAATGAAGATTTGACAATCAAGAAGAATATGATAATAAAGAAAAAAAAGAACTATTGATTGAAGAATATGATAATCAGTACCTCTTAGTTGCTGTTAGTTGGTTAAATTTAACATAGAAAGACCTACAATTGTAAATGAAAAATTATATAGATAGCGATATGAAAAGAGAAGCGGATAATTTTAGGTGAAAGATGAAAAACGTAAAATCTACTGGCTAGATGTTATTTAAAATTAAGGAATTTTATGCTTTTAAAATTTTTGAGGCTTGAAGTGATTCCTAATTTATATGATTATAATCCTCCCACTTAAGAAATTTGGCCCTAATCTAAATTAATGGGTAAAATCATTTACATCCAAATATAACATAATAAAAACAAAAAAAAATGGTGATTTGAATTTAAAATTTATACTATATTTATAATTGAGAATACATTTTAAAATACTTCAACTAAGTGTAATTTTTTTTCCAAATACTTATATGAAAAAATATCTTTATATGTATAAATTATGTAAGAGGCGTTATGATATTCAAAAAATATTAATCAATTAAAAATGCCCATAACATTAGTTAGGTGGTTAAAAATCATGTTTGTTTTTTTGAAAAGAAGGTCGTTAGAAATTATTATTTTTGTTATTTTAGAGAGAAATTGATTTCTAACATCATTTTTTTTTTGTTGAGAAGAGTTGTCATCATTTTATAGTCTAGTAGCTCAGATAATGGACATTATAAGATAAGGTTATGAATTCGATCCCCTCCTACTTAACCTCCCAGTTGTTAAAAAAAAAATTTTTGTTGAGAAGAGTTCCATTCCTCACAATTCATTTTGATTATAAGACGGTGGAAAAGTCCAAATGGCCAGCTCAAACCTTCTTTTTTTTTTTTGACGAAAGGGAAGAACTTCATTAACTGGAAAGCATTACATCATTAAACAACAGACCCCTAACAAATCCAGGGGCATGTTGCCAAAAAGAAGGACTAGCATGAAAATGAGATGCTTTTGCTAAAGCATGAGCCACCTCATTTGCTTGTCTCTTAATAAAAGAAATAACAACATTCTGATTTTCAGCAGTAAGAGAATGACAATGACTAGTGAGAATACCAAATTTAAAAACGTCAATAGAAGAAGCATGAATAGCATCAACCATAAGTTTTGCGTCAGACTCAACAATCACTTTGTTAAAGCCTCCGGCCTTCAACCAGCTCAGCGCTTCTTTTAAACAAAGAGCTTCTGCTACAGGGACTGAGAACACACCAGGAATAAGTTGACAAAAGCAACAAACCATTGCACCTAAACCATCGCACACCACTGCAGCCATGCCTATAGAATTACCGTTGCTAGGAACTGAGTCATCGATGTTACACTTCATCCATCCATCAACTAGTTTCGTCCATCTCATCGAAGAGGGATTACTTGTCTGAGGTACATCAACCCGATCAGGCGACTGTGCTTGCTGCCAGCTGCTCAAGAAAAGCAAACTCTGCTGAATAATAGAGGAAGCCGACACAAACTCCTTGTTCCACAGCCAATTATTTTGCTATTTCCAAATACCCCAAAGCACAATAACTACTTTAGCCATATCTGCAGAACTATGAGCTTCCATTAAAAAAGCCAACCAATTAGAAAAATTTTCGCTATGAACTGGAGAGGGCAGCAACCCAGGAATTAACCGGCAATCTGAAACAACTTGAGGCATTATAAGAGAGATGCTCTCCAAACTCACCATAAAAGGCACATACATTATCAACATCCAACCCTTTTAGAAGAAGACGTTCCCTAGTTGGCAAAAAATTGCAACAAGCCCACCATAGAAAGTGCTTCATCCTCGAAGGAACAGACAGGTTCCAAAGAAAAGACCACTTCCTCGGTCTCAAATTTTAAAAAATCTCCAGCTCGTCATAGGCAACCCGATAACCAGATTTTACAGTATAAACTCCATTTTTAGTGAAATGCCATATAATCTGATCAATAACACCATCAACTCCTGGAGGAATTCGACGAATGGCCATTACATCTTCATTAGAAAAAAGCTCATATAGAAGCTCCCAATCCCACTTAACACATCCTGGAATCCGTAGGTCTTTGACAAATAAATTTTCAAAACTCTAAATTATAGGAGTGGAAATTTTAAATGGTAGAGTCCCAGTCAACCATGGATCATTCCAAACATTAATTGAATTGCCATCCCCTATACGCCATCTACATCCTTTAGAAAGTAAAAACTTGGAATGCTAAATACTCTTCCACACAAAGCTCGGATTAGAACCCAAACTAGAGCTGAAAAATGTCCCACAAGGATAATATTTAGCTTTGATTAAACGACTGCACAAAGTATTGGAGTTAAAAACCAAATTCCAAGCTTGTTTCCCCAACATAGCAAAATTAAATGATTGGAGATGACAAAAACCCATACCTCCAAATTCTTTCCTTACACATAATCTGTCCCAAGAAGCCCAATGCAAACTCTTATTACCATTCAGTTTTATACCCCACCAAAAAGAATTCATTATCTTCATAAGCTCATCACAAAGAGAAGAAAAGTACTCACAGCATAAGTTGGCAAAGCTTGAGCAATAGATTTCAAATAAATCTCCTTACCTACTCGAGAAAGAATCCACCCTTGCCTATCAAAACATCATCTTCATAGCCTATACTTAAGAAAAGCAAAAATTACTTTCTTATTTTTTCCAATAAGGGAAGGTAATCCCAAATAACGCCCTGTATTAAGAGGACTATGGACATTAAGAGCATTCTTAATCACATCACACAAGGAGCTTTCCATATTAGCACTGAAAAAAATGCCAGACTTATTAAGATTGATAGCTTGGCCCGAGTCTTGCTCATACCTTGACAAAAAATTTTGCATCACTGTACACTCTACTGGTGAAGCTCTGAAAAAGAAGAAGCCATCGTCGGCAAAGAGTAGATAAGAGACAGATGGAGCACCTCTACTAATCTTACACCCATGAATCTTCCCCCTATTTTCTGCTGTTTTAATGAGAGCAGATAACCCTTTAGCACATAAAATAAATAAATAAGGGGAAAGTGGGTCTCCCTGGCGAAGACCCCTAGAAGGATGAATAGGACCAAATTCCCCACAATTGAAGGCAATATGGTATCTAATCGAATTCATACACATCATGATCCAATTTACCCACTGAGCATTGAAACCAAGTTGCAACATCACTACACGCAAATAAGACCACTGAATTCTATCGTAGGCCTTGCTAATATCAATTTTGAAAGCAACTTCACCCTTTTTGCCTCTAGTTCTTCTCTTCAAGTAGTGAATGATTTCAAAAGCAATAATAACATTGTCCATAATAGACCTCCCAGGCACAAAAGCAGATTGTTCCTCATAAATAATATCAGGCAAAATTCTTTTTAATTGATTTGCCCAAACCTTAGCCAAAATTTTGTAAAGAACATTACACAAAGAGATTGGCCTAAAATCTTTCAAAGAAACAGGATCATCAATTTTGGGAATAAGAACAATAGTAGTGTCATTCAAACCTAAAGGAAGAGCACCATCATTGAGCCATTGAGAACATGCCTGAAAAACGTTAACACTTACAGTATTCTAAAACCTTTGGTAAAAATCCGAACTTAACCCATCCAGTCCTGGAGCCTTGTCTGGATGCATTTGGAAAGTAACTTGACAAAACTCTTCAATAGAGAAAGACTTAGTCATCATTTTATTCTGATCAGAGGTAATAATTGGGTGAAGATAATCAGTAACAATGTCTCTACCATCACCCACATCAGTAAACAAGGTAGAGAAATACTTTATCGCCATCTTACCCATATCATCAAGATCGGTCATCCACACCCCATCATCATGCTGCAATCTAGCAATTCGATTTACTCTCTTCGTTTGAGATGCTGAAACATGAAAATATTTACTATTTAAATCCCCCTCTTTAAGCCAAAAATTTTTTGCATGCTGCTTCCAATAATTCTCTTTAACAAACAATAGCTCATTTAATTGATCTCGCTTCCTGACAATTTGCGCAGCCGTCTCATTATCCTCAGTGTATAACAGATCACACAGCTCCTCCTTAACCTGTTTAATTTATGATTGGAACTAATGGAAAAAGTGCCGACCCCAATCTGCCATAATCCGAATGCAAGAGTCACGTTTCTCTAACAGCCTCGTACCAAACCACTCACTCCAATGATGCAAAACCATTTCACAAAAATCTGGTTCCCACAACCAAATATTTTCAAGCTTAAATTTCCACCCCTGTATATCCTTGATACCAAATTGAGTCATAAGCTCCAGCGGAATATGGTTTGAAATTGAAGTACTGATGGAAGAGAGCTTAGCATCAGGAAATAAATTAACCCAATCATCATTCACCATAGCTCTATCAAGCTTATCAAAAATAGTATGATCAGAGCCCCTACCCCTTTCCCACGTAAATTCACAACCATACAGAAGAAGGTCAGTTATACCACAGTCATACACAACATCCCGAAAACCATATAAAATCTAATCCGGGTAATCTGCACCACCTTTCTTCTCATCAGGACTAAGCAAATTGTTAAAATCTCTCATAATACACCACAGAAGAGGAGATAAATTTTTTAGAGAACGCAACAATGTCCAAGTCTCGACACGCTTATTCCTATCCGGATGCCTATACAGACCTGTATATCTCCAACTCTTACCATCAGTGTTATTAATAATCACATCAATATGATTTTTAGAGAAACCCAAAATAGATCAAGAGTTTTGGTTCCTCCAAAGAAAAGCCAGGCCCCCACTCGACCCTCCCTATCAACACAAACAGACCCATCATAACAAAAAGAGCATTTTATTTCATCAATTTTATTCTCATGAACAAGAGTTTCACAAAGAAAAATAAAATCTGGCTTTCGAGATTTGACAATATCTCTAAGCGCATGTACTGCTTGTGGATTGCCAAGCCCACGACAGTTCCAGCTAACACTAATCATTGTGAGCGGCGGGGTCCCACAAGAGACCCGACCGATACATTAACATCATCACATGTAGCAATATTTTTATTTTCTATAAGCATTCCTGGAACATCTTCTATATTATCAGTAGAGTGGGCTAGATGATCATTATGAGTATCCAAATTCCCTTGATCAGGCCTTTTATGTTTTTTCTCCTTAAGAAGATCCATATCAGTAACATCCTCATTCTCAAGCTCCATTGGGCCTGAATTATGGCTTGAGCCCGAGTTCACAAAGGATGGCCCCGAAAAATAGGGTTTTAGCAGCCCTTGAGGTGTGCCTGTAGATAATGATTGATTAGCCAAAGTAACCGCCACATTTCAATTTGGAACATGCGTGATCTGTTCTAACATTCCATCCTGAAATTTAGGAGTTTCAAATTTTGAAAAGCGCTTATCGTCTCCATCTTCCCGTAACCAGCGCTCAGCTGCACCACCGTTCCCTCCACCACGACGTGGCGCTTTCAACCAAGAACCCCAGCCACACTGCAGCTCCTCACCATGAGAATCAAATCTGATTGCACAATGATTTTCAATATGATCCAACTTTCCACAGAAAAAACAAAAATAGTTCAACTTTTCATATTTAAATTGCACCAGACTGCTGTCTCCTGAATGAATTCGGATTTTTTTCCATCGTTTAAGAGGCTCCCTAACATCCATTTAGACTTGAATCCTCATGCATTATTGCCACGAACCAGACTGCCCTCCAGCGTCATATTCCACAAACTCGCCAACAAAATTCCCAAGATTTTTGGCAATAGATGCAGACATATAACCAAGGGGGAGGTCATACACCTGAACCCAAACAAGAACATGAAATAGAGAAATAGCTGATGGAATCTCTCCATGTTTCATATGGTGAACCAGTAATAGATGGCCTTCAAAAGTCCAAGGGTAGCCATCCAGTATCCGCTTCAGATCAAGCGCATGATAAAACTGAAAAAGATATCGTTGATCAGCTAACTCTTTAATCTTCACTCCCTTCATCGGTCTCCATAAGCTCGCTAAACGAGTCTTGAGGGCAGTGAAATTGAAAACCTTCTCAGTAAGAAAATGCCCTACCAAACAGAACTCATTAAAAGTGAGATCTTCAACAACATGCTCTCTTTGCAGATCCAGTTCATCTCCCTCCGCAGCACTAAGGGAAAGTGCAGCCATACGTTCCTTCATGAGGATAAAAAACAAAATACAATGATGAGAAGATGGGAAAAAGAAGAATACACTCAACTATTGGAGAGAAAAGAATACACTCTCGACAGAGGAGAGAAAAAAAAAAAACTCTTAGCAAAAGAAAATTATAAATCAAACTTGTAACACTCAATATTCTCAACTTTTATTAGGCCCTATTATCGTATATAATACTATATATTTTTTTTTTTCAATTCCTATATGACCTATCCGTTTGTGGTGGTCCAATTCCGTATCAACGAAAGGAGGAAAAAAAAAAATTTAATCATTGCCTCTCTACTCTTTGCTACTTAATAATTAATACATATATAGTATATTTTAACCAACATTTCAAGCTTCTTTGCCAAAAAAAAAAAACATTTCAAGCTTAATTTATTTGTTTAAGTATTTATATGAAATTATTTATGGCATGGTGTAGTTTATGATTATTTTATTTTTTATAAAATAAATGTTATTTTATTAATGATTATTATTTAATAATTCAATATACTCATATCTAATAGTAATAAAAATAAAATGGAAATAAAGTAAATAAAAAATAAAATTAAAATATACAAATTAAGCATTTAAAATGCATTATCAAATTCTTAAAAATATTAACCAATTAAAAATGTCCATGACATCAGTTGCGTAGTCAGAAAAAATTATATATATTTTTTAAAAGAGACTTTCAATTTTGCTTTTCCTTTCAAATGCTGCCAAAGGTTGCCTGCCTTTGAACTCCGTCCAAGCATCACGTTTCACATTACTAACCCTTCAATGTGCGCCATTTTTTAAACCTCTCTCTCCCGGGAAAAGAAAAAAATTACCACATACGTGTCATCTCACGATTGGCTAACAAAATAAAACTAAAACAGGCGTCAAATGCAGCGAACTATTCCCAGCCAGCTAGATTTAAAGGAGGTAGACGGAATAATACGGTGCCACTTGCGAAAGTTCCAATTCAAAGCCCAGTAATCCCCTGTTACAACCTCCACCGTATTTATCCGTTGAGCTAACGTGGACAATCTCCATTCGATAATACCGCAACAGAAAGTAACACACACCCGCAGGCAATCGGAAGGCCACTTTCCATTTTCAGAGACTATTCTCGCTTCTCAATTTCAGTCGGGGAGCTCGGCTCCTATTATTATTAAATTACTAATAATATAAAACAGATTCTAGAAGGTACGCAGCCCTAGGTCTTCCGTTGCTCTCCACACGCCTCTCTCTTAGTTCATCCATGGCTTCTTGTTAAGCTACTGTTGCTGCTTCTTCTTCGCCTTCTTATCTGTCCATCTCTGTTTGCGTGATCAAAATCCTTATCTTCTTGTTTGTTGTTGTTTGTATGTGAAAATTTCGTCATGTATATAACAACGGCTTCCAGCTCGGCCTTTTCGCTCCTCAGAGCGTCTAGGGCAGCTAGACTCTTTTCTTCTTCTTCCTCTTCTTTACTGTCGCCATCAACCATTCCTAGAACCTCCGTTTCTTCGCCGCTGTTTGCTAATTCTATTCAGCACCGATCTCTTAGCTTCTCTGCCGCTGTCCGATCTCTCCGTTGCTCCGTCCCTCGCTGGAGTCACGGTGTTGATTGGCGTTCTCCGGTTAGTCTCCGGTCTCAGATCAGAACTGCTTCTCCTGTTATCGAACGGTTCCAGCGAAAGATCGCCACTATGGGTATAATCATAATAATGTTTCTCATTGATTGATTGATTTGTTTTCCAATAGTTTCGGAGTGTGTTGTTGTTGATAGTTGACTTTTTTGGTCAGTCAAACCTTGTAGTTTCGTTCAGTTATTATTTCGGTTGTGATTATAGATTAGAGAAAAGAAAAATTGCTTTACATCATTCTATTTCTTGATTTGATAATGATTTTTTTATTGGATTTATTCGATTATTTTACAGATCAGTTGTCATTTTCAATCGTATCTGCCTATAATTGTATTTAATTAATTAGACTTATGTTATTTGTTTGATTGCAGCTCCTGAGCATCCTTTCAAGGGAATCTTCACTCCTCTCCCAAAGCCAGGTGGTGGCGAGTTCGGAAAGTTCTATAGCCTTCCTGCTCTAAATGATCCGAGAATCGGTAAGTCTCAGAAATGATTCCTCGAATTGCAGATACTTTTTAATGGTATTGTTTATGGGCATGCTTATGATTTGGTTTAACGAAACAGTTTACATTTCTTGTGATTTTCTTTAGTTAAATAGCTAATTTGAACTATAAAATCTTCTTTTTAAGACAGCATCATTACTGCAGTCTTTTAGGGAATTTAAAGCGTGCTCTCATGATGTGTGTTTCCTTATGTTAATAACAGATAAGCTGCCTTATTCAATCAGAATCCTTCTTGAATCTGCAATTCGTAATTGTGACAACTTCCAAGTCACTAAGCAAGATGTTGAGAAGATCATTGATTGGGAAAATACATCCCCAAAACAAGTTGAAATTCCCTTCAAGCCTGCTCGTGTTCTCTTGCAGGTAAGTTGGTACCTTGGTAATTGCAGTTGACATGCTGAGCAAGTCTTGATGTTTCAATCTGTTTCTTTATATTCCAGGACTTTACTGGAGTACCAGCTGTTGTTGACCTTGCTTCCATGCGTGATGCTATGAGCACGCTTGGTGGTGATTCTAACAAGATCAATCCCTTGGTGCGTATTCTATTGTAATGAAATTCGGACTTAGAACGCTTAGATTTTGTTTCTCCTTTTGAATCTCAAACTGGTTTTACGAGGTTTGTGGTGTTTTTTTTTTTTTTTGAGACAAGTGTTTGGGTTTTAATCATAAAATTCTGTACTTCAGTTTACATCTAACGTTGATAGCAGTTATCACTATCATAGGAGCGTAGTTGTATAATAACTGAAATGCTTATTTTGTGAATTGAGAATTGAATTGAATGGTAAGAGTCAGTACAGATTCTCACAATAAATTCAGTATAATTAAAAAGGTAAAAAAATGTGAGATATTTGGTTAATTATAGAAGATTGTATGGGCTATTAAAAGTACACTTTCCATGACGTAATAAAGGCAGGTCAAAGATCTCGCCGTGTTCAATTCTTCCAAAACATTAATGCTTGTTAATCAAATTAAATATTGAAAAGTATATCTATTAATATTAGTTTGATGTAAATTTTGTACTATTCATAGTCTTTATCATATTGGAACATGCAAAAAATTGTAATCCTATTCATGTGGTGGATGATTGGAACTGATTTGGAAATATTAGAAGAGAAAATGGAAATGCATGCAATAGTAAGAGTTGTTTGGTTTTGTTTACTGTTAAGTTGTTTGTAAATATCTTTTTTCTTCTTTTAGCGAGAATATCACTCCAAATTATTTGTGAAGGGTCTAGTAACTCTTTTCACAATAAAATTGAGGTTGAATTATGAATCAACTGAACCATAGCAATTTGCTTGAATCACTAGAGAATCACTTGATTCGCAATGATTTAGGTACATTGTGATTCACATTATAGGTTCAAATTACTAGAGAAAAGAATCTTATTGAATTGTAAAATTCAAATTGAGAATCAGACTGTTCTAACAACAGTGCATTGAATTGATTATTCTAATTCACTCTACCTACTGATATGAAAATCCTTGAACATATTCACCCTTTGTAATTTATATCCCAATTTTTTTTCACAAGTTTTGAAATAATTTGTATTCTATTTTTTCTAACCATGTATCTGAAATGACTTCGCTTGCAGGTTCCTGTAGATCTAGTTATTGATCATTCAGTTCAGGTTGATGTCACAAGGTCTGAAAATGCTGTGCAGGCAAATATGGAACTTGAATTTCAGAGGAACAAGGAGAGGTTTGCTTTCCTTAAGTGGGGTTCAAATGCTTTCCAGAATATGCTTGTAGTTCCCCCGGGTTCTGGTATTGTGCATCAGGTATGATTTTGATTGGAAGTCCAATTAATATTTGAACTTTCATTACCTATCCGCTCTATCCCTTGCATATTTTAGCAATATACTGATGATGTTTTATTCAATCTATCAGTTACATTTAAAGTAAAGGCTTATTATTGGTTGGTAAAAGGAAACCAGTTGTTACTTTTAGTTTTTACAGGTACTTTCAGTTTTCATGGATTTGGTATAACGTGAAATGATATTCTTAAATTTTAGGTGAACCTTGAGTATCTTGGACGTGTGGTTTTCAACAATGATGGAATTCTCTACCCTGATAGTGTGGTTGGGACTGATTCCCATACAACCATGATTGATGGCCTAGGAGTTGCTGGCTGGGGTGTTGGAGGTATTGAAGCAGAAGCTACAATGCTTGGTCAGGTAATTAATGCAAATATGCACATATGCTGTGGAATTTTATTATCTTTTGTCTGGCATAAAATTGGTACTTGTTAGACCTAAACTGCTACTTTTTTTCTATGTAATGCTTCTATAGAGTGATAGGATGGGAATGCAACTGCCATGAATGAAACACACTCACACTTTCTTCTCAATTCACAGAGCAGCTTGATGCCCATGATTCTTCAGTAACATATGTTTGTGCTAAACGTGTTTCTAGTGCATGTTCTGCTTCATTTTAAAAGAGAGAGTTGTTTCCACATGTCTAGTATCCCATAATAACTTGCCGTAAGTAATTACATCACTTTTTTGTCATAGAATATTCTATGCTTTTGTATCATCATATAAATGATTCAAATCATGTGAAAACTAAAGGATCTTGTGTATCATCTTTGGCTCCCAATCCTGGTATTTATTTCGTGCTTTGAGTAGACTTCCCCTATCTTATTTTGAACCTTCAGATCATTCTTTTGTGTTTTGAGAATGTGCTGCTGCATTAGTCTAAATAAAAAGAATTTTAGGAAAAAGAAAAACTAGATTCCATGTAACTCCATTACAACTTGCAGTTTTTTATTTTCTTCAAACACTCCGTTCAAGCTCACTTCCATTACGTAGATTATATTTGTTTGAGTTTTGTGCTTTAATTTTGGTCTCTAATGACAGCCCATGAGCATGGTGTTGCCTGGTGTTGTTGGGTTCAAGTTGTCTGGAAAGTTACGGAATGGTGTCACTGCTACTGACTTGGTTTTGACTGTGACTCAAATGCTGAGGAAGCATGGTGTTGTTGGCAAATTTGTTGAGTTCTATGGTAAGTTGATCCTCATGGTCCTTATTTGAATAATATGTTCAGTTAAGTTCGAGGTTTTCATGCTGTATGTTCTCTCAGGGGAAGGGATGGGCGAGCTATCATTAGCTGACAGGGCCACCATAGCTAATATGTCACCTGAGTATGGTGCAACCATGGGATTCTTCCCTGTGGATCATGTTACTTTACAATATCTGAAATTGACTGGACGGAGTGATGAAACTGTTAGTATTGTAGCCTGTTTGGTATTATAGTGTTTTTGCAATTAGAAGTTCTCAAAATTGTTGGTGACTTATTGTGTTTTGTTTCATAGATTGCAATGATTGAATCATATCTTCGTGCCAACAAAATGTTTGTTGATTATAATGAGGTATGATCTTCTCTTTATTTTTTCTTCTTCTATTATTGTTCTCCTCCTATATTATCATTCTTTCAAGTATTTGACGCAAGCTGTGTCTCATCTGCTGATGAACTTACCAATAATTTCAGCCTCAACAAGAAAGAGCATACTCATCATATCTGCAATTGGACCTTGCCGATGTCGAACCTTGTATTTCTGGACCAAAGAGGTGTGTACTTCGGACTTGCATAAGCTCATTCAATACTGTCTTTTCATATAATAATGCTAAGCACCACTTGATTTTTGAGCACAAACTGTGTCCTTTTAAGATTTACTTTTTGCAAGTCTAACCATTGTTTTTGGCAGACCCCATGATCGAGTTCCTCTAAAGGAAATGAAGGTTGATTGGCATTCTTGTCTGGACAACAAAGTTGGATTCAAGGTCAGTTGTGAACCTATGCCCGTGTTTTTTTATTGTTGAAAACTAAGTCATGTACATGAATTCTTGGTGAAACTAAAGTTTG
>CATIWK010149937.1:0-22951 GCA_949634005.1 Mallotus japonicus | reverse complement strand
TATCTTACTCATGTTAAATGAGGGATAAATTTCTTCTCAATCACTCACATTCCTCACATAACTCATTTCATATCCAACAACATTCTATTTAATCATCCGGTTAAAGACAATGTTAGAATGTGTCAAAACATAAAATAGTTAAGTAGAAATCCATGGTGATTTCAAGGTCAAAGGACCAAAACAATATTACTGTAATGAGAAATACTTATGACAATAATCTATGTAGTATTCTCATAGTGGGTCAATCCAGTACATGATTTCTCAACATGTACCTATGAGTTGACTTAATATCTCATATTCATGATTAGTAAAACATAATCATCAGTCAACATAATACTAGCCTTAATTCATTAATATTTATACAATAAATAAATGGCTAGGGATAATCTGAATATAACTCTTATTTTAATCTAAGGGCTTTACTATCAAGTCACATACTTGATGACCTTAGAAAGAATTAACTATTCATTTAATTATCATAAAAAAGAAATGATAATGGAAATGCCTCTTTATTAATAAAATGATAAAGTCAATACATAATCATAAGTGATTGACGTAGTGCATATCACTAACAGTTTATCCTTTCTTATTTTCATTATTGATTTACATTTTATAAATAATAATGATTAAATTTCTTTTTCTTCATTCATCATCTTCTTCTCTTTCTATCAACATGTGTGACTAAATAGTTAGTTAGGGTTCTTATTTCAGTTCAACCATATAATTATTGAAATTGAATCTAAGTCATTAATCCAAATGCAATGGTTATTGTTGAGCTTAAAGTCATTATAGGATTGATCACCCTTTGATTGAATTTATACAATGGAACTTGATTGAGAAATATGTTAAATTGGATTCAAATAATAACCTATTAATTATTTTCTTATTGGAGAGATATTAAAGCAACTAATATTGTTTATAGCTGAGCTTAAAATTGATTATGAAGAACACTTAGTGAGTGAGAGCTGTAAAACTTGGTGTTATTTGTAATTGATTAATTATGGGTTTGTTTGAGAGGAAAACCTATAATTCTTACGATGCTTTCAAATTGAATTAAGGTTAGACTTGGCTTAGGTGTTTAATTTACCTTAAAAGAGGTTGAATTGAAAATAAGAATCCTAGTTTTAATTTGATTGTTAATTTATTTAGAATTTCTTCACTTAGTTTAAAGTTTGATGTTAAACCAATTTTGGAGTTTAAACAAACAAACACTTTAAGTATTACAATACTTAATTTGCAATCTCTGTGGGATTATCTTATTTTTACTACTTGAACGATTACATACACTTGCGGATTTCGGACGTCACTACACTAATGGCATGGCTTGATTTACTGCAGCTAAGCCTTGGTTAATTCCCACTACACCAACTATAAAAGCTACAGGATCCATCTCAGGAGCTTCTTGTTCTGCTTGCAACTGTTGTTTTTATCTCAAAGCTACCATTACTCTAGGTCTGCCCCTTGTTCTATGTCGCGGGGCAGGGGGAGGAGCTTCATCCAGAAATAACTGCTTATCAAAATCAGTTGCTTCTATAACATGAGCTGTTCGCATTTGCCTCATTCTAAAAAGACACATAAATCACCCAATTCAAGATATAACAAGGAAACTAACATATATGCTGAATTCTAGAAGCAATAATGACAACAAGTGACATTTCTCAACCTAATCACTATAGTAGTTTCAAGAAAAGATAGACACCAATGACCAAAAGAATAAGAATTTAACCATTGCTTTAATACCAACTTTGTCATGACTTGAACCCTAAGGGCACGTGACCGACACTCAGGAATAGGAAAGTGTGAAGCTTCTAAAACTTGTAGTAAGCCTTAAAGAAATTTCTACTTAAAATTTACTAACTTTAAAATCCTAAGAAAAATCTAGCAGAGTTTCTTCTACAACGGGGCAAAAACCAAAACCTGCATAATGTAAATAAATACTCCCAAAATGGTTTCAATCACCACCACTACTACTTCATCTTAACACAGTAACCAACACTATAATATATATATTCATCACATCATATTGTCATAATAATACATATATCCATATTAAACCAATTAAATCACAAATACACTTATCAAATATCCAAAATACTACTGCGGTGTCTAAAGTAGGTACAAATTAATAATATCAGTGAAACCTACATAATATAGCCGAGGAAGAATAAGTCCGGTGTAATGGAGAAGACTAACAATAGACTCTCAAGATCCTGAAAAAATAGTTAAAAGGAGTCAAACCTCACTGAGTAAGTTAATATAAGGAAATGTATGATAGTATATATATATATATATATATATATATATTCACCTCCTTTATTAAAATATTTTATAAAAATATATTATTTATAATTTATATTTAAAATTATTACTTCATTGAAATCATATTTATAATTCTAAAAGAATTTATAAAATCTCATAAATACATTCGGAATAAAAATAACATTTATTTAAAATGTCTTTAAGTGGAAAATTATGGTAGAACCTTAAACCACAAATCTATTAGTCATTTGGTTCTCTTAATCCATTGATTACTGATTCCTGAGAGCTAAGCATCCACTGAGCTATTAGTTGTAGTCAATCACTTACTCTAATATTTACTAGCAGTTCTCGAGAGCTAAGCATCAACCGAGCCACTGGTCACAGTAAATAATCAGTCATATGCCCGAGAGCTAAGCATCAATCGAGCCTTTCAATACCATATGTCCGAGAACTATGCATCAACCGAGCCTTTCAATACTATACGCCCGAGAGCTATGCATCAACCAAGCCTTTCAACATTTATCCAAACAAGGGCCCGACTTAATAATCAATACTAATGTACACACGATCCTGATGACACGCATCAGGTAGCCCATTCTACCAGTCTTTTCCAAAATCTTTTTATATAAATAAATGCTCAATAAATTTCATAAAATACCAAAAATAAAAATAAAAATAAAAATAAAATATTTCTTATTTTATCCTCCATTATAATATTACCATCAATAACCATATAACCAATAATAATAACAATATAGCATGTAAAATCTCAAAATCAATACTCTTTTTAAATGGATAAATTTAACATACACTTCAAAATATTAACTTATAGGTGGAGCGAGCCAACTGATGTGTCCTTGTCCACCTAGTATCCCATATTCCTGCTCAGGTATTCTCTATAATAAATAATATTAATTTAATAAATATACAACAAATAAGTTCATAATAATTTCCTAAAATTCTAGAAAATTACTAAAATCAAGAAATTAATAAAATTGACTTGAAAACACCCTAAATATGACGTTTGAGGCTAATAGAATTTAGTTTGATGAGCTGAAATGTTTTAAACAGAAATAGAGTAATTTCCACCAAAACTTTTCTAAGATTTTTATCTCACAATCCGTAAGGAATCAAACGTAGTTCCAATTACAGAAATTAATCTTCATAATTTATAGGGAAAAGTATAGAAAACCACCCTGTGGTTTCACAGTTTCGCACTTTTAAGTATGTGTTTCATTTTTTGACAATTTGGGTACTGTGTTTGTCGCCATTTGACAATTTCTAGTATATGAGGTTAATGCCATTAAATGAGTTCGACGAGGTGAAACACATATATAAATATAGGGCCCAAATTGTCACAAAAGTGAAACACATACTTAAAATTGCAAAACATTGAAACCACATGGTGGGTTTCCATACTTTCACCTTAATTATTTTTAGTTATGTCATACAATGAGTCAAATTTATTTAACGACGTTAGCCTGATATACTGAAAATCGTCAAATGGCGACAAACACAAGACCTAAATTATCAAAAAATGAAACACATACTTAAAAGTGCAAAACCGTGAAACCATAGGGTGGTTTTCCATACTTTCCCCTAATTTATATGATTTATTAAAAATAAAATTATAATTTTCTTGGCTGGTCACTATCCCTCATTGGAATCCGGGTGGAACTCGCCAGATTTTCTCGTCGAAAAACATCTTTTACATAAACAAAAATCACAACATGTTCACAGCAATTTGTACAACACAAATACACTTTCAAACTCTCTAACACAAACACCAAAATAATAAATTAGAGACGAAAATTCTAATTACCAAATAAATTTTAATGAAGACCACAATGATATAGATTGGACTTGAAACTGGTCTCCATAAACTTCTGGAAGCAATATGAGTTCAATGGCAATGGTTGCAACAGCTGACAGTTGGAGAAATTGGTGAATATCAATGAAAAGCTTAGGTCAAAACTGATCAAACCTGAGTCAAATTTTATGAAATAAAAACCACCAACCTATCAAAGATGTCAAGAAATGTATATGGTTAAAATTTCGTGACGATTAGAGATCGTTTGGCCAGTGAATGGAGGTGGAGAAGGTGATAAGTGCAATAATGTTAGATGAGTGAGTTTAGGTACCTAAAGTAAATTCTATAGCTGCCAGCTACATAATTGAAGAGGAACTAGCAAATTACCACTTTGGTTCCCGTATTTTCTATAAAATATCCATTTAGTCCTTCCATTTTAGCATCTAAAATAATTGCCAACAACTAAATGGGTTAACACCACGCAACAACCCCACAACAAATTGGTAACGATACAACAACAATACAACAACCTAACATCAACAACAACAACTTAGAATCCAAACAATAAGCCAACAACAACAAAACAACAGTCCATCAATGACATAACAACGACACAGCAGCCTATCAACAACCCAATAACAATAGCAACATATATTTATTTATACAAATAAATTATAGGTTATTACAAAATCAATTCAAAATAACTTCATAAAACTAAAAAAGAAAAAAGAAAAGTAAAAAATAAAGAGAGGAAGAGAAAAATAACTAAAAAAGAAACAACATTACAAATAAAAAAGAAAAAGAAAACACAAATAAATAAATTCCTTCTTCCAAAAATAACAAAAAAATGTAATTTTCCCAAAAAGAAAAGAGTAAAAAATAAAAAATAAAGAGAGAAAAATAACTAAAAAAGAAAAAACATTGTAAATAAAAAAGAACAAGAAAAAATAAATAAATTCTTTCCTTTAAAAAAATAACAAAAAAATTGTAATTTTCCCAAAAAGAAAGGCTTAGACTCTTAACGTCCCTTTTTGAGAGGAAATTGAATGTAACAAATCATGTGTAGTAAATTTGAAAAAAAATGTAAAAAATATAAACTTGAAAGAAAAAATAGTACAAGTGAAAAAGTAAACTAACTCACAGTATTTTTGAAAATATTTAGGTCAAACATGGTGAAAGCTGTAATTTTCCTAAAAAGAAAAGAAACAAAGAAACAAAGAGATTTAAGTTTTTTTTAACGTTAAAAATGGTAGAAAGTGGAGGAGGTAGTTAGCTTGGAAGTGGGCAAAGTTCTAGTAGAAAAATATGGAGAGTGGAAAAGATTTTTTCAGGAAGGTTGAGAGAATAAGGGAAGTGGGGGGAGAAAAAAAAAGTGGAGGGGAAATGAGTTAAAAAAAAAAAAAAGAAAAGTCTGAGCTGGAGAAAAAAGAAAAAAGACATACAGAGGAAAAAAAAAGTTGGTCTGTGGAAAGAAAAGAGGGGAATGAAAAAGAAGAATTGTAGAGGGAAAGAATTTTTTTTTGTTATGTGTTTTTTAGAATCCGCAATTAGCCAAAATCAAAACACTAACATAGAATCCTCGAATATTTAGACTTCTGTCACTCCCAGAGCTATCAAAGCTTCCATTCCGAGTGCACATGAATGCTAGATTCTTAGCGACTGGTGCAACTTTGCCTTATGGTGTTAGGAGTATGATCCCGACTCTGCGCCGAATTGATTAACTGCTTCGTTGAAGTACATATGTCATCCCTACATCTCGATGGCTGAACTGAGGTCATCTGGAAAGTCCAGTTGAACTTCTTCTAAATCTAAAATTGAATTGAGGGCTAGGAACTCAGTGACTACTCTTCCTTTTATTGTCTTTTTAGTCAAATACTGCACATCAAATTATGTTAACATAACGAGCCACTTTGGTGAGTTTTCCCACTATGGAAGGAGCTTCATAAAGATGTTTCATTCGGATCCATTTTGGATACAACTTGAATTCTGTAAGATTAAAAGTAATGTCTGATCTTCTTCATTGTCCATACTATTGCTAGGCATATCTGTTTAACCTAACTGCACTTTTCCTCATAAGGCAGCATTTTTTTACTCAAGTATTAGACTGCATATTCTACTTTCCCTTCTCCCTCTTGGGCTAGCATCACACCGATTGCATTCCTTTCAATGCCTAAATACATAGTCAATGACATCCCTAACTTTGGTGATTTCAGGACTGGTGGATTGGCTAAATAGTTTATAATATTGTCGAACGCTAACTGACATTGTTCGTTCCATATGACTAGTTGATCTTTTTTTAGTAGCTTAAAGATCGGTTCACAGACTGCTGTCAACTTAATGATGAATCTGCTGATGAATTGTATCGTCCCTAGAAATCCTCTGATCTCTTTCTCTATTTTTGGTAGTGGCATTTCCTAAATTGCTTTCGCTTTATCTGGATCTACTTCGATTCCATTCTGACTGAGAACACACCCTAGCATTTTGCCTGAGGTGACCCCAAATACACACTTCTTTAGATTGAGCCTGAGACTATACTTTTTGACCCTTCTGAGGAATTTCTCGAGAGCAATTGGATGCCCTTCTCTAGTTTTTGACTTAACCATCATGTCATCTACGTATACCTTTACTTCTTTATGTATCATATCATGAAACATAGTTGTTGCCATTCTCTGATAAGTTACGCCTGCATTTTTCAAATCGAAAGGCATTACCCTGTAGTAGTAAGTACCCCATTCTGTTATAAAAGTCATCTTTGCTTTATCGATGATGGCCATTAAAATCTGAATGTATCTGGAGAACCCATCTATGAAGGAATACATTGCATAAGTGGTGGTATTGTCGATCAACACATCTATATGATGTAAAGGGAAGTCATCCTTTGGGCATGCTTTATTCAGATCCCTGTAGTCAACACAAATTCTGACTCTTCCATCTTTCTTCGGCACTGGCACAATGTTAGCTAACCATTTCGGATAGTCTAATACCTCTAGGAACTTGGCTTTGATCTGTTTCTCAATGTCTTCTTTTACTAGTTAGGCCCACTTTGGTCTGAGTCTTCTCAGTTTCTGCTTTACTGGTTTATAAACTTCTTTAGTGGGAATGTAGTGTTGAGCGATGTCTCTGTCGATGTCGGGTATGTCTTCGTATGTCTAAGCAAATAATTTTTAATATTTTATTAATATTTTTTCAATTTCTCTCCTCTCCAAGGGTTAATGTCTTTCGAAATATGCAAAATACATGGTTCATTTTCTATGCCAATATTAAATGGTTCAATGCATATGGAGTGAATGTCAAATATGCAAGTGTTTTTATCAATGCAATGCACATTACCATCAGAAAAGACATCGAACAAGTAAGTAAAATTTGACTTCATTGTATTAACTTTAGAGGTCATTACATCATCAGTTTCAATAAAGCAGTAAAGTAAGAGAAAAGAAGAGGCAAATGTTCTCTGGATCAGTTATCTAACAGGCGATTTGGTTTGTGGATCACTTATTGCTTGTATGTCTCATCAGTAGTATTGCCCCAGTCACTAGTGGTGAAGTGATGAATAATTCTTTCGCCATGTTGTCTTGAAATAGTCAATGAATCTTTGAGATATCTTGCCATCTGTGAAGTCTGCAGGCCTAAATGGTATATGCTGCTTCACCCCATACTGTTTCATCAACAGTGCCAGGTAATAGTAAGTGCATGATTTGAATCTTGAGATAGTCATACAATTCACATACGTGCATAAGGTCACATGCTCTAGTCTCCACCAGGGGTATGTACAAGTTATCTGCTCTTCCGGGGCAGTTTTCATACATTTAATCCATTCTTCAATTGGGATATATACCGAGCGGCCATTGATATCTTTAAGGTGTCTTTCTTGATAGTTCCTCAATTGGTACTTCATCCAATTACCATCAGGTTTTTCTAGAATGCTTAGTTTCTCTTGTAGCCAAATCTGAAATAAAAAGGGGCTTTTAATAAAACTTGAGCACTTTTCAGTTCTGAAATCATCTAAGCCTTGAATGGTCTCGGCTAGGATTAGTAGGAAGGTAGTCATTCCACACTCTATACCCTCAATCACCTGAAGTATTTTGTAATCCCCTAGCCTATCACGTGACACTATGAAGTACTAGATAAAGAGATCACAGGTAAAGAGTCGTGCCCAGGGCAGACTTTCAGGTTTCTTGGTAGTACAAACGCCAAAGAGTTGTATAGAGACCAATTATTTGTCTGCTATGACTAGCTCATCAAGCTTTTATGGGCTTAGGTCGAGGAGTGTTGTTTCGACTCCTGGATACTCAATATCTTGGTTAATGAATAATGCTTCTTTAATCTTGGTAGGAATTTGTCATGTTATGGTACTAAATTCCTCATATAATGGGCATAACTCCATGGTGTTGAATCGAAATATATGCTCATATGAATCCTAGAGTGATATGGCTGCATGTAGGAAGTCATGGTCGAGGTATACATGCTGGAAGGTTTTAATACACAACATTCCAAAGGGTTGTAGGCTTTCCCAGTCAGCCTTATTAAGATTATAGAGAAAGTGTCTAGTGATACTTATTTGGGCTTAGAGGTTCTCGACTATGATGCCTTCTTCAAACAAACCTTCAATTCTTGCTCCTATTCTCCCATTGTTCTGTCGGGAAGACTCAGCTTTATGATCACTTGTATTGAGAACTAATTTTCTACACATTAGTGAGATAGAATAAACAAATGATGAATAATGTATGCATGGAGTGTGCCTGCAAAAAAGAAGGGTAAGCATGTACGTGTGGCATGCTTCATGCATAATCCTATTCATGATAAATGTAGATGGCTGCAAGAAAAACATGGTTAGTGTATGTTGTCTACATGTATGCCATGTATGCATGATTGAAAAAAGAATTGTCAGTGTTTCCTGCATAAGGAACAAACCAATCACAAGTAAGCTCTCACTTCCAACCTTATCGCTCCATGAGGTTATCCAGTCTCTTTCCTAGGTAGGTTTTGACCCGATAGTCAATAGGGGACTATGGTTCCACTCTCAAACTAAGCTATTTCGATATATATTGATTAGAATAAAAAAGTAAGCTAGAGAACAGTACATAAATGTGCTTAAGGTAAACATCTAATGTCAATGTGAGGACTGGTCATTGGGTCTACAGTCCATACGCGCCCATGTGTGCAGGGGCTATAGTTAACAAAAAGGGTCCAAATTCATATCACCATATCGATATTCGATACATTTACCAAAAGGCATGAAAGTAGTGTTCAATAGTTTACAATTTGATTCTTTCAACATAAATGTCCACAATCTAGTCAGATTCCTGACCTATTTGTTTAATCTGATATGGACAAATAGACGACGCTTCGTAGGTTCCATCATTAAAAGATGTCACTATTCACCAGTTCTTACTAGCTATTTAAACTGAGGTGCGTGATTTTTATCATTCCTTGCACATCGGGCTTATGCAAGGTAAACAAGGACCATGTAGTCTGAGTGTGAGAAGTCTATGAGAACAGACATAATGACGCCAACTGGTGAGAGAAACTAAAAGTGTCATGGCACTTGTGAGTATCAGGTCAAAGGGACAGCATCAAAACTAGCATGTAAAACTTGGCGGGATCGTAGTGGAGGTTTCTATTAGTTTATTTACATGGGCTGAGTCGAAGGTGTAAGGCTAAGGGCTTATTTAGCTAGAATGCCCCCTTATGACTAGGGTTACGAACTTCCATCAATGAGTCTAGAATTCTTTTAATATCTCGTGAGAGTTAAGGCTAAAGGTGATGAATCCGAGTCAATCACCCTATGACTCGAGTAGAACCATGGTGAATCACTTTCCGTCATCATCGGTTGATAGGGACCAAAAATGTACGTGTGAAGTGTTGTGCAATGCAATAGCGAAGGACTCCATGCAATTGAATATTAAATAATAAGAAATAGTAGTTTCGATTTGATCTTTCTAACTAAAGATCCCTAGTAGAGTCACCACTGTAAGCGACCTTAAACTGAATCGACCTTCAGAAATCTCTTATAAATCGAATGAAGTTGAAAGGAGGGACATGGCAACTTTATCGAAAGGGACATCCGTTTCATTTATAGGACAGGGACAATGTTTAGTCATAGAGGATGTGAGATGTTTTTGTGGAGTTGCCACCCAATTTTTAAAAAATCAGGAAAAGAAATAGGGGACAACATCGGTCACTCAATGAGTATCGTCCCCAGTAGAGATTCTAAGGTTCGGAAGATCGTATCTACTTTTTGACTATTTCCCATTATAAAACATTCAATGTATGGCTACCATGACGCTCTAGTTTCGATAATGACAGTTTGTATATGCACATTCACACAAGCACATGACAATAGTGAAAGTAAAAGAAATTAAGTACAATTATTACATCACTTTCCTGGTAAAATAGATTTAAAAGAGAAAAAAGGTGTGAAAATGTAAATCTAGTCCTAAATCTAGAAATACACCTCCAAAACAAAGATTATCACAACTATGTATGATTCCATGCATTCATCCACTAGGATAGCAAATAGGCGTAAGATATTTGATCAATGAATTGTGAATAAGCAGATAAATGCATACGGATGTGTGCTTTTATAGGATTATTATGAAATATTTCTAAATAGAAAAGAACTCACAAAAGATGCCTAATTGCATCATTGGACCAAGAAACGGAGGCTCTAGCTCAGAATTGTGAACTTTCACATTATTGAATACATTTTGATGTAAAAATGGAAAAATACTTATTTTCGTGTTGAGAAATGGAAAGGTGCGGTTTTGATGCAAATATGCAGTTTTGATGCAAAAGTGTGATTTTGTGTTGTAAGTGCAGAATTCATGTTAGAAATATGATTTTCATGTTGGAAATGTGGAAAACGATGCAAAATGATGACACTGATATTTGCTAGATGCGAAATACATACTTATATGAAAAATAATGATTTTTCACATAAAGCTGTAGAAATGATGTGAAAATGATGATTACGATGTAAAAATGTGATTTTTATTAATAAAGTATGTTAAAATGCGGAGAATGGAGAAATTGTATGAGAATGATTAATTTTGTATTTTTGAAAGTAAAAAAGAAGACTTGATGCTCAAATGATAGTTTTGTGTTTTTTCATATTTCAGAGCCAGAGAATACAAAATGACAGTTTATTATGAGCAAAACAAAGCAGAGATTATTCAATCAACATGTAAATTGCCAGTCTCACCACACAATCAAAACAATTTCCCAATTACTGGCAGTAATAAAGTAAAAATGCAGTACGAAAAAGTAAACGTGCAAAAATGATCGTTTGGTCCTCAGATTCGAGTCAGCTTCTTTTCAAGTTTTTTCAAAGCTTTAGCTTCGTAGGATTTTCAATATTTCCTCGTCAAAAGGTTGAAAGTGACGTGTAGAATGCAAGTTCGTATACCTTTGAAGTGTGCTTTGACAAAGATGTGGCTGGGTTTGGTTTAAATCGGTCTAAAAATCCTAGGAAAAACTAAGGAAAATGAGCTAAAGGTGTGTAAAATGGGAGTCCTAAGTCTTCAATTTGACAATGTTTCGATATGTGTGAAGGCCCCTTCAAAATGGGAGGTAGAGACCACTATTTTATAGAAAAAAGTGTGTGTGTCTATGTGTGTAGGGGCACACATATGCGCGATTTTGCACTCGTACGTGTATCAGTGCACTTGTATTTATTTAGCGCGTAACCGCATGCTGGAGCATGTGGTTATGCACTGGAGCGCATGGTTATACGCTTAGGCATGTAGTTACACGCGCGTTATTTTTGGGTTTTTTCGGGCTTTTTTGGGGCTGTTTCTAAAGGTTTTCAGGCCCTTCAGACGTGTTTTTAATGTCTATTTTGTCAAAATCAGCTTCCGTTTTCACAAAGTTGAGCTCCAGTCTGACAAGTTACACGTTTTGAGCAACGATTGCTCGAAATGAGTTACTTATCGTTTTGAGAGTTCAAATTTCGTGAAATCGAAGTACAACTTAGTGATTTGTGATCGATTTCACACTTTGGAGGCTCAGTTCGAGTTTTTTAGACTTTAGCTCACTTAAGAAACATTACGAATGAACAAACTCTTGTCATATTTGGGAAATTATTTTCATCATTGGACCCTATTGGGGACAGTCAAAATTCGATGTATGACAGGCGGGTTGGCAACGTCAGC
Source organism: Mallotus japonicus (assembly GCA_949634005.1). Classification (NCBI taxonomy): domain Eukaryota; kingdom Viridiplantae; phylum Streptophyta; class Magnoliopsida; order Malpighiales; family Euphorbiaceae; genus Mallotus; species Mallotus japonicus. The sequence continues at coordinate 10,732 of CATIWK010149937.1, read as the reverse complement.
AACCTGGCAGTGATGAGAAGCTGTTAGATGGAGACAGCCTTCGACGGCAGCAACTTCACATGGTGAACGGCTTGGGGAGATCGCGATGTGCTAGGTGTGATTTTTCGGAGAGCTGTTGCTCGACGAGGGCAACTTCTAGCGGTGGTGGAACGAGGATGATGATGATTTCTAGTGAGCACACAGTAAGATCTCAAGCTGTGATGAGTCCGGAAGAAGAATAAGCAAAATAGGAGAAGAAACGAAGAAGAAGCAAAATAGGAGAAGAAAAAAATATAATAATAATAATAAACCACCATAAAAAAAATAAATTGATTTATTTATTTTTTTACAAATTTGATTTATATTTTATTAATGTAAGAAATTGAGAAGATGGGTAATTTATAAATAAGAATAAAATGAAAGAATCATGAAAAATATGTATTTTTTCAATAAAAAAGAAAATTTATTTATAGACCTTTACCCTACCCCCAACTAGATTAACGAAAATACACATAAATGGGGTTAATTGTTAAGGAGGTTAATAATTAACCATAATTATCTAAAATTTACCAAACAGAGTTAAAGGGGGTTAATACATTATAGGAGTAACATTTACCTTCCTTTAACCTCAATCCAAATGCACCCTCAATTGTAAAGTTTTTAAAATTCAAGAAAATTAAAAAAAAAATTATTTTATAGATCTAAAAACTTTTAACACTTAATAATTAGGCTATATATATATATATATATATTAAAAAATTAATTTTATTTATTAGTTAACCCTTAAAATTTATTTTTTATTAATTTATAAAACTTAATTGTACTTGTACTCATCAAAGGTCCAATATGATCTAATTTTACAATGAAAAAGTTTCAATTTTACTCAAAAAATGATAAAATCTAATATGAAATTAGGGCAAAATATGAAGGTCTAATTTATATTTTTAGCCTTTTATAAAAGGAAAAATTGCAAATTTAGTGTCTGAACTTGTTAGTTTTTTCTATTTGAGTGTCTAATCTTTTTTTTTCAATCAAATGTTTGAACTTTTGAAAACCATACTAATGTAGTGTCTGTAGCTGATTTGATGCTGACTGGGTGCTCAGTCAAATTAAACGGGACCTAATTTTATCTCAGTCATTAATCATATCATTTGCCACGTGTATTGCATTATTTAAAGGATAAAATTACCCTTATTCAGTCACCCTATATGTCTGCCATGTCTGCGGCAGAAGTTAATGTTGAGGTTATTTTTGTCAATAATTGCAATGCACAAGGCTATTTTTTCCTTTAAATAATGCAATACACGTGGCATATGGTATAACTAATAATTGGGATAAAAGTGGGTCCAGTTTGGTCTGACTCAGCACACAGTCAACATCAAATCGGCCGAAAACATTACATTGGTATGGTTTTCAAAAGTTCAGACACTTGATTGCAAAAAAAAAAAAAAAAGATTAGACACTTAAATAGAAAAAAACTAACAAGTTCAGACATCAAATTTACAATTATTCCTTTATAAAATAATAATAAAATATATATATATATATATATATATATATATTTTTTTTTTTTTTTTTGAGTAGGGGAGGGGGGAGCCCCGCGGGATTCGAGAGATAACTATAAATTTTAAATGTGAGAGATAACTATAGGCAAATAGTAATTCACCCGTAATAAAAAGAAGGCCTAGAATTATGGCGTACAGAACCCAAAATGGACTGCTAATTTGAAGAGGAAGCAATTATCTTCTTTTCCTCCAAATCGGACATAGATAAAATGGAAAGCATACAATATACAGCTTCTCTTTCTTTTCATCTTCATTCTTTTCCTCCAAATCCAATCAATAGCTCTTACAATTGCAATCAATTTTTCAAATTCAAGGCCTACAATAATCAAACTCAAAAAGCAACAAAACTCCGCAGGAAAAGACTCAAGCATGACAACAAGAAACGCCAATCGAAATTCCAAGAAAAAGATGCATTTCCATCATCATTACCACTCCATACGAAAAACCCAGGAGCCATTTACAAAGATATTCAGAAATTCACTAGACAAAACAAGCTCAAAGAAGCTCTTGTTATCATGGACTACTTGGAACATAAAGGCATCCCAGTTAATGCCACTACTTTCTCCGCTCTTATTGCTGCTTGTATTCGATTAAAATCTTTGACTCAAGCTAAACAAATACATGCCCATATCCGTATCAATGGCCTTGAAAACAATGAGTTCTTGAGGACTAAATTGGTTTCTATGTATACATCTTGTGATTCTCTTGAAGATGCGAAAAGGGTATTCGATGAATGTACTTCTACTAGTAGCGTGTATCCGTGGAATGCGTTGCTTAGGGGTACAGTGATTTCTGGTGGAAAAAGGTACAGTGATGTGGTTTCTGCTTATGGACACATGAGAAAATTAGGTGTTGAATTGAATGTGTATACTTTCTCTAATGTTATTAAGAGCTTTGCTGGTGCATCAGCTCTCAGACAAGGGTTAAAGACACATGCCCTTTTGATAAAGAACGGATTTGTTAGCAGTTCAATTCTGAGGACTAGTTTGATTGATTTTTACTTCAAGTGTGGCAGGGTAAAGCTCGCACACAGAATGTTTGAAGAAATGCCTGAGTGTGACCTTGATGTTGTTGTGTGGGGTGCAATGATTGCAGGTTTTGCACATAATGGGCGTCAACTGGAAGCATTGGACTACTTGAGATGGATGGTAAGTGAAGGGATATATCCTAATTCAGTCATACTAACCACGATCCTTCCTGTGATTGGAGAAGTATGGGCAAGGAAGTTAGGCCAAGAGGTTCATGGGTATGCTGTGAAGACGAAGAGATATTTGAATCAATTGACAATTCAGTCTGGATTAATCGATATGTATTGCAAATGTGGGGACATGGGCTCAGGTAGGCGGGTGTTTTATAGTTCAATGGAGAGGAATGCTATTTCATGGACTGCTTTGATGTCTGGGTATGCATCGAATGGGAGGCTTGAGCAGGCTTTGAGATCGGTGGCTTGGATGCAGCAAGAAGGGTTTAGACCTGATGTTGTCACAGTTGCTACTGTCGTTCCAGTTTGTGCAGAGTTGAAGGACTTGAAACATGGGAAGGAAATTCATGCTTATGCTGTTAAGAACTTGTTCTTTCCTAATGTATCCATAACAACTTCTCTGATAAAGATGTACTCAAAATGTGGGGTTCTGGACTATTCTGTTAAATTGTTTGATGGCATGGAGAACAGGAATGTGATCTCTTGGACAGCAATGATTGATTCGTATGTAGAAAATGGATCTATAAATGAAGCATTATGTGTCTTTAGGTCGATGCAGCTGTCAAAACATAGGCCAGACTCTGTTGTGATGGCAAGGATGTTGAGTGTTTGTGGCTCAATTAAAGCTTTGTTGCTTGGGAAAGAGATTCATGGGCATGCCTTAAAAAAACGTTTTGAGTCAATCCCTTATGTTTCAGCAGAAATTGTCAAGATGTATGGGAGCTGTGAATTTATTCATAGTGCAAAGTCAGTTTTCTATGCAATTCCTGTCAAGGGTTCAATGGCATGGACTGCTATCATAGAGGCTTATGGATATAATAATCTATGGAGAGATGCAATCCAACACTTTCATGACATGATATCTGGGGGTTTTACTCCCACACATTTCACTTTCAAAGTTGTTCTATCAATTTGTGATCAAGCTGGATTTGCAGACGATGCTTGTCAGATTTTTAACTTAATGTCTAGAAGATATTCAATCAAGGCATCTGAAGAACATTACTCTATCATTGTTGGACTCCTTACCCGTACTGGTCGCTTTCAGGAAGCTGAAAAATTTATACGGATGAGTTCCTCATCATCATGAAAGCAAAAACGAGAGTTCCTGCATTCGTCATGTTTCTATTGCCTCCTCAGTTGCTTACCTCATAGGGCAAATGTATAGATTTCCAGGATTTGCAACAGTCCTTTTATCAATTATTGGGTTATTGCATATGAAGTTACTAAAATTTACACTAAATTTCCTTTTGATTCCGAAACTTTAATTTGTATCTTTTTAGTTACAAAACATTAATTTTAATTACACAGAAAAAGTCACTCAAAATAATTCTGGCTAATTTAGATGACATAGCACACCAGAGTTACCACATTATAGTTCAACTCGACAAAAAATATCCTGTCATACTGATACATCACATTCTTCATAAGATTTTTAACCATAATTTTACTTTACTTTTTTAACTATTTTACACTAAACCTTATAAAATTATGGTCAACAAGAAGGTGACATGACTATGACATGATAATTTTTATTAAGTTGGACTATGATGTAGAAGTTTGATGTGCCACGTCATATAAATTAGCCAGAATTATTTTAAGTGGCTTCTTTAATTAAAATCAATGGATTGTAACCAAAAAGATACAAATTAAAGTTATGAAACCAAAATGAAATTTAATATAAAGTTTAATAACCTCTATTACAATTTACCCATCAATTATGTGATTAATTAATTATTAAAATAAAATTCTAGCATAATTCGAAAAAAAAAATCTCATGCCAAGCATACTTATTTCAATAAAATCGAGTACTATATAACCATAGAACATAAGAAAAATTATAGCTACAGAACATAAGGGAAATAGGGTAAAGTCAGCCCATAAATTGTCTCAAAGCTCTAGTCCAAGCTCTAGTAAGCCCATTATTTGGTCTCCAGACATTTCGAGTTTTCCACCTTTTATCCCTAATCATTTATTTTGATGAATTGAGTCCCTCAACTTTTATTTTTTCATGTATTACATCATTTTTTCACGTGAATTTCAAATTGAAGATGTTGTCTTCTATTGAGTTATAAAAGCACATCTTAACAAAAAGCATGTCCCAGCCAACTATCAAGAACAAACAATTTACATCAACATCCAGGAGCAGCTCACAACCAACAGTGAAATCAAGTTCAAGTGGTCAAGCTTACAACCAATAATTGGTTGAGATGTGCTTTTATAATTCAATAGAAGACAATAACATCTTCAATTTGAAATTCACCATGAAAAAAAGATGTAATAGATGGAAAAATAAAAGTTAAGGGACTCAATTTATCAAAATAAATGACTAGAGACGAAAGATGGAAAACTTGAAAAGTCTGGGGACCAAATAATGGATTTTGCCATATATAAATCTCAAACTTTTAATTTCATTGTATAGCACTACAATGCTTTTTTGCCCGCCAATTTCACTATTATTTGCCATTGCAATTTTCCTCTTGCAAAATTGCCTTATTTTGCCCCTTGAAGTCGTTTGCCTTTTGCATCAAAACGACACCGTTTGAAATTTATATATGTCATTTTTCTTTCTTGACGGTTTGCTAACGCATTGTGGAAATTAATTATCTGCGAAATTCAGGGAAAACATTCGATTATATGATTCAATGTTTTCTTTTACATCTACTAGGGGTAAAATTGATCATGAAATTAATAAGAAAATTGATCCGTATGTTTTCAGGATATGCAGACATAATCATCATATGATTGGTTCATTACTTCTGATTAACAGTGAAAACCTAAATTTGCACAGTTATATGTATGTATGTATGTGTGTGTGTATATATATATATATACACACATCCAATCTCCAAAAAAAATCCTAATTGTTCTAGTATAAATAGTCATTATCTGTTCCTCCACTGTGAGGGGAGTTGACTGGGATTGTTTGAGCAACTAGCGTAATCAAGATTTGTAAGTATAAAGTCTAAGAAAAGGAGTAATGTAAAGAAAAACAAAGTCTTTTTTCCTTTTTTCATTGAAAGATTATTTTATTATCAATCGGCATTGATTTGAAATAACAAAAAAATGACTAGTAATCCCCGTCCCTTTTATCACTAAAGTGCATATCTATGTGGATATCAATATTCCACTCTCGTTTCTGTTATATACAACGCGGTGATTCCAATCTAAATAATAGTAAAATCTAAATAGAAAGGATTGGAATGAAATCATAAGAATATATATATTGTACACTTTATTGCATTTCTCCGGGATTGTAGTTCAATTGGTTAGAGCATCGCCTTGTCAAGGCAGAAGCTGCAGGTTCGAGCCCGATTGATAATAAAGTGAAAACATATATATATAGGGAAAACATTCGATTATATGATTCAATGTTTTCTTTTACATCTACTAGGGGTAAAATTGATCACAAAATTAATAAGAAAATTGATCTGCATGTTTTCAGGATATGCAGACATAATCATCATATGATTGGTTTATTACTTCTGATTAACAGTGAAAACCTAAATTTGCATATATATATATATATATATATATATATATATATATATAGAGAGAGAGAGAGAGAGAGAAAGAAATAAATAATTGAAATTCTTCTTTTTTGGATGATGAATCTACTAAGAACGTTCATATTATAATTGTTGATGGTTTAATTAAAATTTTTGATGAAATTAATGTTATTTCTAAGTCATTTAGAATGACAAAAGATAGATTTAAAGAAAATAATATATTACCATAAAATTAAAATTGTTAGGTAAACGAAACAATGATAGTTACCAATATTCAATATCATCGTCATTGAAAGTGGTTAGCCTAATAGTAGGAGATTTTGGTTTTTATGATAAAAAATGAGATTTATTATTGAATATAAAACCAGATATTTAAAACATATTAGTGTAGTGCACCCATGTCTAATGTCAATACAATATCCAATTTTATTCCCATACGAAGAAGATGATTATAGAACATATATTGAATACGTTTGAATTAATGATTCAACACATATTACTAGAAAATTTGTAATCATATGACAATACTATGCATATAGAGTACAACAAAGATTAACAAAAGGAACAACTCTTTTGCGCGGTGGACGAATATTCCAACTTTTATCGTCAATACGTTTTCATACGTTGAGTAAGAACGATTAGATTTTATTAGACAAAATAAAAAAGAATTGAGGTATGAAATATATATTGGAATAAAAAATTATATTCACCATGGTATTCAAAATTATAACGATATTAGAATATTTATAATTATATTACCTTCAACTTATACGGGTAACCTATGATATATGATGGAGAATTATCACAATGCGATGGCTATTTATAAATTTTATGGTCATCCTAATTTTTTTATAACATTCACATGTAGCCCGCTATGGCTTGAGATACAACGATTGCTTGATTATATAGATGGTCAGAGACTGGATGATAGACCAAATATCATTAGTCATGTTTTTAAAGTTAAACTCATGCAATTAATTGATGATGTATAAAAATAATCACTTCGGTGAAACAATTACATTAATATATACAATAGAATTTCAAATAAAATGGAATTGTACTTCCACTTTCGCAATTTGGTTTGCCCCAGCCCAATTATCCTTCGAATATTGATAAAAAAAATAAATTATTGTTTGAAGAACTAAATTATAATATTGAAGAGCTTAAATATAAGCATTCAATGCAGTTGAATTTGCTGAATGTCGAGCAAAAAAAAAAGGGATCTTTACAAAAATATCCCAAAAATGAATCTCATTTTCACCAAAATACCCTTTTTCAAAATAATGACACGGGTGTCCTTATTTTCAAAATAATTACACGCGTGCCCTTTTTTTTCCGCCAATTCCATTCTCTTTTTTCCTTCTCCTATTTTCTTCTTCCTCATTCATCATCATCATCATTATATTCTTTTTGCGTGATCTTTTTATATGTCTTCTTCTTCTTCTTCTTCATCATCATCATCATCATCTTCTTCTTCTCTCCCTCATCACCTTGCTTCTAAAGAAATCAACCAAGCCACGCTGCTAATGCTGCTACTGCTTCTTCTTCTTCTCCAATCATCAAAGTTTTTGAATAATTTTTTTTCAAGAAAGCCATACATACATAAAGCCAAATTATCTTTGATTTTTATTAAGTTCTTGACACTTAGTCCTGATGATAAATTGCTATTTAATGCTGGGCATAGTAGGCAAATTAGGGATTGGGATTTGTCCACTATGAATTACATGCGCTCCCAAAAGGTAATTGAACGTAAATAGAGAAAACTGATCAGTTAGATTGTATCAAATTTATGTTTGTAAGCAATACGGAACTTTTAGTTTATCATATTTTTTTGTGGGATAAAAATTTATAAGATTCGTGAATTTAAGGTTAATTGAAGGGGAGACGTGGAATAATGTATGTTTACTGTGTAGGGACATGAAGGTCCAATAATGAGCATGGCTTCCGGTGGCTTTCTTGCAATAGCAGGAGCTAATAGAAAAGTTCTTCTTTGGGATGTTTGACTTTAGTTTTTTTTTTTTAAAGTTATTATCTTTGTCAATACAAATTTATTGATTAAGAAAAAATTGCATGTGTTGGATTGGATGGGTCAAAAATGCCCAAATCATATAAATACATCAAAAGGACGTGATTCCTTACTATGGAACTTCTGATATGGACTTGCAAATGGTAATGGCTTTGACAATACTGTTTTACATCAAGACATTTTTTTCATTTTACAGGTTGCATTGAGTCTGAACCAATGAGTGCATCATAGAGGTCGATACACTAGTAGGGAATGTGACTTCTCCTAAACAATAATAATTAATGACATGAATGATTTAGGCAATGGGAAAAGGCAGAGAGAGTGGGTAGCTATAAGTTCACGAATGAACCCGATGCAATTTAAGAAAAAGAAAAGAAAATAAAGAAGGAGATTCTTTTTTTCTAAAACTAAAAAAAAAAATCTTGCTTTGATGTACAGATAGATAACTAAAAGGATGCTTTTTATGTTTATTTCATTTCATACAAAATAAATTTTATTTCATTAATAATCAAACAGATAAAATTGTTTTTATATTTTTGTATTTTTATGCAAATTTGTATAGAAATTAAAATTTTTGTTACACAAGAAGCTTAAGAAGTAATAATGAATGATACTTAAAAACATTATATTTTTTGAATATTATTTGTATATGAGATAGTCAAAACAGTATATTATCTGAATATTATAAGTATCTGAAACTCAAAATAGTATCTGAAACTCAAAATAGTATCTGAAACTCAAAAACAGTATCTGAAAATTAAAAATAATATCTCAAACTCATAAATACAATATACTATTTGAATATTATATATATGTGAAACTTCAAAATGGTATCAGATACTAAAACAATATATTGTCTCAATATTATTAAAAAAAATTCCTCCAACCAAAAGTATATTTTCTGAATATTATTCGTATATGAAACTCAAAAAAGTATCAGAAACTCAAAACATTATCTGAAATTTAAAAACAGTATCTCAAATTCATAAATACAATATCCTATTTGAATATCATATGTATGTGAAACTTAAAAATCTTATCCAATACTAAAATCCTACTGAATATTATTCAAATATTTTCCTCCAATCAAAAGTATACTTTCTAAATATTATTCATATTTGAAACTCAAAACAGTATATGAAACTCCAAATTTTTTTAGCAATTAATTAAAATGAGGGAATCTAAAACCTAAAATGAATTGGATTCAGCCATGATTTAAACACCTATAGCTTGTAAACAATTTTTTAATTAAAATTTATTTTTTTTTTGAATTTTTTGTTCTTTTGAAAATTAATTTTATTTTAAAAATAATTAAAATGATGAAATCTAAAACCTAATATGAATTGGGTGAACCAGTCATTCTATGATTTAAACACATCTAGTTTGTAAAAAAAAATTGATTAAAATTTATTTTTGATGTAATTTATTAAAAAAAAAACACAAATAGGGGTAAAATAGTATATGTTACGAGTAGCGACGGAACACTTAATAGAAAAGGGAGAATTTTTTTATTTACATTTCCTATCAAAGAAGGCTTCTTTAACTTACAAGTTAAAGATGTCTAAATTTATAGAAAAATGGAGTATTTTATGATAAATGATTAAAAGTTGGGTTAATATTTTTGCAATTGTGTTAAAAATTACAAAAATTATTAATTAGAATTTTTGTTACACAAGAAGCTTAAGAAGTAATAAAGAATGATATTTAAAAACAATATATTTTTTTCAATATTATTCGTATAAGATACAATCAAAACAGTATATTATCCGAATATTATAAGTATTTGAAACTGAAACTCAAAAACATTATCTGAAACTCAAAACAATATCTGAATTTGATAATTTGAGTAAGTATATATTGTTAGAAAAATTATCAAATAAATAGTTGGCATTAAGTAATAAATTGCAAATATAATTGTATTAAATTAATTAAAATAAACAAATAAATGAAAATAATTGATATATGCATATCAATTAATTTGAATTCAAGTGCCCATCTTTTTTCAAATGTATGAAACTTGAAATATTTTTCATTTATTTCTATTTTATTATTTGTATAATTTAGTTTATTTTCCGTGTACAAAATGAATAAAATAATCTATATATATATATATCATTTATTTCAATTTTAATATTTTCCGTGCCCATCTTTTTTCTCAGAGATTATAATTAACATATTTAAATTATATAACTCATGTTACTTTTAAAATATTTAAATTATCAAATTTATATTTCAAAATATTTTTCTAGGATATCTGAAACTTTAATTATTTATTTTATATATATATATATATATATATATATATATATATATATATATATACACCAAAACAAAAACTAAAAAAAAACTAAGAATAAAAAAAAGGAAAAAATAAAAATAAATAAAAAAAGAAAGAAAATAAAAAAACAGAGAAAATAAAATAAAGAAAAATTAAAAAATTAAAAAAAATAACAAA
>CATIWK010149923.1:0-12997 GCA_949634005.1 Mallotus japonicus | reverse complement strand
GGGCTCCATTGTCAGGATCACAGAATTGTAAGATGTATTCTAACCATGATAGATGAGGGAAAATTAGAAAGTCTGTAAAGAGAATCAAGAATGACTAATTGTTGTTGCTGTGAAGAAGAGGATGTAGTTTGATGTTTAATCAGCTGTGGATGACCATGGTCTATGGTTTCTTTTTTTCTGTATTGAATTCAAAGTTTCATTAGATTTTGAGTACAATTAATCACAACTTGAACTGCAACTCATGTCTTATTTGTTAAGATTTGTTAATTAAGTTGAAGGTTGGGTATGTACGTGGATGAATGCCAGCCCACAATGGACCTATCTCATGAGTAGATTCTCGTAATCATTTTGGTAGTTTACTATGATTTATTCAGAATCTTGAGCTGCAGGCAGAGAAATTCTTGAAGGTGATGGTAAAAGGAGCAGGTGCTAAGGTCTTGTAGCATGGTGTTCTATTTACTCATCTTAATTTCCTTCCTCCTTTTATAGTGTATTTGCTTGTATCAAACTGTTTGTAATGCCATATTCGTTTTGTAGATGTCCTAGACTTCAACCGATTATGTTGAAATATATATATTTATTATGGGTACAAGTGAGGAAAGCCGGAGTGGAACTTCAATTGTTGAACATGTTTGTGCTAAATTTTAAAATCGTCGGGTGGAATTTCCTTGCATCTGATGATTTTCTTGACCAAAAGTGACCAATCTTCTCATTAACAAGGTTCCATTGTAATCTTTTACAAAGACAAAAAGAGAGATTTGTACAAGTGGGAATCAAACTTTTAATGGTAAAGCAAATCTATTTTTATGGTTGTGTGCATTGATGGAGTTTATATTTAAATGTATTCGGCTATATAGTTTGAGGAAATGGTTTGTGTGGTGTCGGTGTTTTCGACTTTGGTAGCTCACATCTTGCCCATGAGAAATAGGTGAATGTAGTAGGTTAGGAGCACTTATTTTTAGCTGTGTTTTTGCACTTATTTTGTCTGGATCAAGGTGTTATAAATTCACTTCTTTGTTCTTTTGAACACCACTAATGATCATTCATTAAAAGGGAGGAAACAAACAGAGGCCGCAGAAACATCACACTAAGCAATAAGCTCCACAACCTAACAACACAACCTCAATTACTAAGCTGTACTAATGAGATAAGGTCCCCCTTTTTCATATAGTTTTCATCCACATGCTCTATGTTTTTTGACTCATCTAAAGAAATGCTCTTAACATTGGACTTTTGCTTTAATTAATTTCAAGTGCAAATGAAGACTTTTGTTAGGTGGATCACACAGCACACACCACAAAAACAAGCCAAGAGGGTGTTGGAATATACTGGGTAGAGGCTGTTGCTTAAGTATAAATTTCACTAATAGATTGCTATTGAGAGGGCACTTCAAGCAAGCAAGCAAGTGAATCTCCCAACAGTTCCACGCCTCCGTTTTAGGGACATGTTAAAAATTAAAAATGGAATAGCATCACAACTAGTTTGATTGGTATTTTCACTTACGAAAATTGTAGAGTTCTTAAGTTTAAATTCCTCCGACCACCATCCACCAATATTGATTGAAGTTATCATCTTTATCGCAAGTGTTGTAATTTAAAAAAAAAAAATTACTATTGTGATTGCATAAGGCCATATACGGTTGTACCTTACAATCTCATTATTCAAGCAGACATAACTTTTATTACGAGTTAGGTCTATACATCCATCTTCTATAAAATATCAAGATTAATTTTTGTAGGATTAATCTATGATATAATTCAATCTAAATAAAAAATATAATTACAAAAAATTTATTGTATACTAGAGGCAAAACATACACAATAAATATTGCCTTCAGAAAAATAGGATTTTCTACACATCTTGAAACAGTTTTTTTCAAATTTTTTATTTCACTTTTTTAACAGTGAGTGTTGTATAATCCACAGTTTATTAGACCTCCATTAAAAAATGAGATACAATTTTTAGAACATGTATCGTTTAATTTCAATGTTTAGGAAATAAAATTGTTATATTTATATGGCTCATATCTTAGTGAAAATCAAATTTTAAATGTGACTATTCGTACAATTTCTTTAATAGTTACCTGTAAGTTATAGCTTAAATGGTTAAAAATAATCTGAACTGCATTAAATGTAAAAGATAAAAAAATTTTTCTTGAAATATTTGTGATTTAATTGTTTTATTGATTTCTTGGAATTTCTTGTATCCTTATGTAGTTCTGTTTGCTTTTTCAAAAAAAAAAAAAAAAAAAAAAAAATTGCTTCTGTTTTACAAAATTTTTTTCTTCTATTCAAAGCAAGACTGGCAGTGGACTAGTGGGTTGATGGGCCATAGTTGGAGCTTTGAAGCAACTCTTCACCAAAAGCCTCTACAGTCTCTTAATTTTAAGGTAATGGCTATTACATTCCAATTGCATTTTATCTTTTATATTGTAAGATTATAAAACACTTTAGTCCTTTCTTTTCTTTTTTATTCTACTAATATTAGCATAGTTAAACAACATACACAACACTATATTTTGGACAAATATATTTAAGTGGAAATTATATATTTCTCAAGAAGTAAATTATAATTTTTTTTGCATTCTTTTTATTTGAAAATAATTTTTTATTTCTCAACTTTAATTTTATCGGTATAGTGATTATTTTATTAGCAAAAAGGAAATTTTAATTCTTATATAATGAAATGAAATAATTTAATATTTTTAAGATATATAATATAATGAGTCTACTGATTCTAGCTAACATTTATTAGTTTACTTATCATTTATAAGTGAAGTAAGATATGCTTTCAAGCCTATGAATTTTAGATTAACTGGTTTTAGATTGAAGCCCAAACACTTTTAAGTTTTTCACTTTGAATCTCTCTGGCAATCATCAAGGATTTTTTTTTTTCCATCAAAGGGGTGGATCATTTGTGTAGTGTCTCTTTCCTCGCTAATAACTAATAGTCATGTCCTTATAAAATCTTAATAAGCGACACGTGTGAACAATTAAAATAAAAACATATATCTTCAAGTGAAGTTTCAAGATTTAGAATTCAATTTTCCTATTTCATTCAAGTTTGATTAAAGAAATAAAGCGACTGATTGATTGAATACATAAGTTTTTTTTTCCCTTGTCCTAGAATGCAACATTTTGATTAAAGGAACCTTTTTTCTTTTTTTTTTTTTTTTGCTTTCCTGAAATTTAATCCACAAAATAGCTTAAATTGAAAAAATGCAATTTATATTATCCCTTTGACTTATGAAACAAAATGACCAATATTTCCAACAAAGTCAAAAAGAAGGGCTTCATATCCTTATCACGGCATGTTGGTTTTTTACACAATCTAATATTACAGTTCAGTTTTATCTTTTGCTTTGTGTATGTTTGCATTCATAGAATAGTAAAATTATGGTTAGTCTGTTATAGCTTCATTTATAAACAAAATAAAATTTTATTTTATATGTTTTATTAATTTAAAACTATTTTTATTTATATGAGTGAATTAATTTAAATGAATGCAATAAATAACATGACAAAAAAGAAATAAAACAAAAAATAAGAAAAGAGAATATAAAAGAAAAATAAGTAAAAAAGTTGAAAAAATATCTTTGAATGATTTCAAAAAGATATTGTTTATTTTTCAAACATTTTGAAAAAACAATCAAAAGAACAAATATAAACATTTTTAAAAACATATCTCATTTTTTATTTGAAAAAAAAGAAAAAAAAAACTAAAATATATACGATATCAAACAACCCCTTGGTTAATTAATTCTATGTAAAATCAATGAATTTTTTTTTAAATTCCTTAATCATTGCATAAAAAAAGAATATCAGTATTTTCTGTTCTAAAAATTATATAGTTTATTACAATTAAGTCTTGCATGCTTAATTTTTTAACAATCAAGTTCGGTGAGTATTTACAAAAAATTAATCGTTAGTCCTATTTCTTTATATATTGTAGAATAAGTTTACGCGACATTATATTCACCTATGTGGCATCCTTTTCATCACTAAACCATTCACCTCAGCTCTACTTTTCAACTCATTAGCCACTTAGGATATCCACTTTTCTTCTTCTAGGGTTGCTGCGTTTTTTTTTTTTTTAGGGGATGACCATAAAATCCTTTTTCCAACGAGAAAATGCTTGCCCCACTCATAGATGAAATGAAGGAAGCTAAAACTAAGAGAAGCAATAGCATCCCTTAAGCATCTCATTATCTCAAGCTGATAATTAGCACCATCAGCTTCAATCCCTTTATCCTCTTAAATCTTCATATAATCAAGAAACCAAACATATGGAAAAAAGAAAGCAAAGATTTATAATATTAAAACAATCATAAATGTTTTGATCCCTATCTTTTACATAAATATTTTACACTACAAAACTCTTTCTTATAATTTTAAACCCAATTCTCTCTTGTTCTTTATAATACTCTTTAGCTCTCAATTTCACAAAGAAAAGTGATTTGTTTCTCTCTCAGTAATGGCGGATGATAATATGGAGTTTGATGCATGTGATGAGTCCAAATGAGGCTAAGGTGGAAGAAACTCTAGTTCTTCTACTTCATCAGCAACAAGATTTTTCTAATTTTTCCCCCAAAAAAGACCAAGAACTCATTGAACATATCCCCAGTTCCTCTAAGAAAGTTGAGTGCTCTTTGACTTAGCTTGAAGATAATCAAGAAAAATTGTGTTCTTCTTATCACAAAAATGCCTTTCTTTGTGATTTGGTTTCTGGGTCTTTTTTAAGTGACAGTAGCAATGAGGATTTTGCAATAAAGGTTGAGGATTTTAATGTTTAGTTGCAAGAAACTGAAGATAATCAACAATTGTTGGGTTCTTTTGGTAAGAAAAGGAAGGTTGTTGGTAATTTGATTTTTAGAACTTTTGTATGTGATGGGAGTAGTGATGATTTATCAACAAATGTTGGACAATTCGATGTTTAATTGCAGCTAGCTAAGAATTTTGTGTTTGTTGGTAAAGATAACCGATGAGTTATTGAAGGGACTGTTAATGATCTAAAAAGTGAATTAGATTTATTTGGAGTTTAACAATATGATAACAATGGACTTTTAGAGAAGTTACCATTAAAAGAAAAATGAATTAGGTACTGATGCTATTTTTTATTGGGAAATGATTTGTGTTGCGAGTCACGATGCACACATTTATCCTTTTGCCCTTAGTTTAAAAATTTTTTTTAGTAGATTATTAAAAAAAAATTTACAAGCTTCAGGTGTTTAAATCTTTACACGACGGATTCACCCGAGTGCAATTAGGTTTTAGATTCAAAAAAAAAAAATTACACAATTTTTTTTTTTTACAGACTACGGGTGTTTAAATCCTTGCATAACGGGTTCACCCGTATTCAATTTAGGTTTTAGATTAAAAAAAAAATTTACAAATTACGGGTGTTTTAATCCTTAAACGACGGATTCACCAGTGTGCAATTTAGGTTTTAAATTCGAAAAAAAATTAATTGAATTTTCAAAAAAAATAATAATAATAATAATTGAAGGGCAAAATTGAAAAAGTCGCAACTCACGATAACATTGTGCATGTCGTGAGTTGTGACATGTATACTCGTCCTTTTTTTTAAAGAAAAGCTTGGCTATAGATTAACTTTCTCTCTTGTAGTACTCATAAACTAGCAACTCTAGAAACCTTAGTGGAAATCCTAAGTGGCTACAAAGCTGAGGTGGATAGTGTAGTGATGAATATAATGCCACGTAAGTTTATTATGTTATATATAGCAAGATATGACTAATGATTAATTTTTTTGATGTGAAACACAGGTATCTAAAACCCACTGAATTCTGACTAATCCGGTTCGACTTCAATAGGACCACAAGGATGACAAAAGTTTCTCAACAATTAATTTAACGTGACTACACACACCAGGATTCGAATTCGAGACCTCGAGGTCCCAATAGTTTATCCCAATAGTTGCTGATGATTAATTTTTTAAATACTCACTAAACTTGATTCTAAAAATTAAGTATTCAGGATTTGACTTAAAAACGATATAACTTTTAAACTTCAAAAAATTCCTTAGTCATAAAGATGATCTATGTTGAAAAATTTCATAATACATAAAAGAGTATATTTTTCAAATTAGAATAAAAATTTAATGAAAATGACAAATATATTCCTTTGGATCCAGATGAATTAGATCCATCTATTAAACTCATATCTTCTAAAATTCAAAAAAAAATCATAGATAGCCTAAATATGGACTGATAATAAACGTGTCGAGAAAAATTAAAGAAAACTTAGGTGATTTTGAATTCCATATTTGAAAATTCTTTTTCTCTTCCTCCAACATTTATGACAAAGACCAATACATACAATTCAATGTTGTGCAGATTGTCAAGAGATAGCTTAGTAGTTAATGATAAAGAAGGATAGTTTATTATTTTGCAAAATAATAAAAAAAAAAAAGGAAAAGAAGGACATTTATTAAAATTTCTATAAATTAATAATTTTAGAATTAAAAAAATTATTAACTAAAAGATATATTAATAAATTAATATAGTAATTATGTATTATATTTTTTATATCAGAAAATTATTAATTTATATATTAAATAAGCTTTAAACAATTATATAATAATAATAATAATATAATTTTATGTATTTAGCGAACTATCAACTCAATATTTAATCCCAAATCGAAACTAATTAAAATTATTATTTAAAAATTAATAATTATGAGTATTATTTTATCAAAATATTACTGTATTTATTATTATTGAGATAAATATAATTCAATGATTCCTTTTATCACCACATCACGACATTATTAATTAATAATTGTCAAGAGAATTTTAAACTTACTAGGAGAAATGTCATCTCCTAACTTAGGACTTTGTATATATATATATATAAAGTTCTTTATTTCTTCACATTAATTACTACACATAGTGTAACAGTAGATCACAAACAAAGAGAACTACATATAACATCTCTACGAAAAATTATACTAGAATAATTATTCAATTTGATTTGCAATCATTCATTCATGTAAACTAAAATTAAACTTAATGTTTAAATTTTTAAATGATGCTGAATAATATGCCAATAAACATATTGGCTCAATAATATTTAAATGATGCTGAAGATTGAATAGGTAAATGTTAAAAAACATTTTATGACTCTAAAAAGTTATAGATTCAATTTCAAATAATTGTATTGAGTAAAATTCTACTCATTTGTTAAAAAAATAATATTTAATTATTTTGAAAAGATGATAGAGTTGTAAGGAACTTGAATAATACCAGTAAAATTATCATTCAACTTAGATCAAGTTGCTAGCCATCTGTTTTTCATCAAATATTTTTGTTTTTGAACACCACCAATCATCTATTAAATTGGCAGTGGTCCCTAATTATTATTTTTTATTTCTTTACATTCAATAAATACAAATTTCTTATCTGTTGGTTTTTTTTGTTGGAATTTTAAATCTTTCTTTGTGGAATTATTAATCCCTTTATGAGATTTAATAGTTATCTTTTATGAAGTTTATAGTTATCTCTGTTGTGAAATTTTTATTGATATTTCTACCGTTAGACTCAATTAAACACCATAAAATCGATTTATGGCTAATTAACTCCATTGAATGAAGCATGAATATTATCGAATGGATCGCCAAGTTGCAAATTAAATTAGCTCTGTCAATGCGATTGAAGAACAACGATGAATGATTTCACATTTTAAATGATAATTTATACTTCTTAATTATATTTTATTTATATTATTTATTTTATCGAATATATTTTTTTATCTTCAATAAAAAATTCGTTTTTTTCCTCCAAAAAAACTCAGATCAAGTTGAAGCATTTGACAAAATAAGGATGGAAATGTGTTTGTGGAAGAGTTGGTTTGTAGAAGGGCAGCACTGCAGCAGCCACCATAATTATAGGGAGCAAAATCAAACCGAACTGAGAAATTAAAATAAATTTAGAAATTTTAATTGGAATGGAATCAAAAGGCAAAAGGAAGTAAAATTAGAAAACTTGCATTCAATCAATCAATGTAGTTGACAGCTGAAAGAACAAAAAAAAAAAAAAAAAGAACTCTAGAAAACAGGTTCTCCATTTATTTATTTATTTTTTGAACAAAGTTCTCCATTTGTTCAATATTTGCTATATTTAGAAACTGGAAAAGGGTCTGTCTCTCATAGACCCCACTTTTGAAATGTTTTGGACTTTGTTTGTTGATAAGTGTGAATTTATCATTGTATTGTCAAGGCCCATATTGGCCCCCCCTCCCTCAAATTGAGGATCCGTCTTAATTAAATTATTAAATTAGCCTAACAAATTCATTCTATAAATAGCTAAATTTCTTTCTCCATTCCAACACCATTTGACTTAATTGTTTTTTTTACTCAATTTTTATTAAATAATTTAAAATATATATAAAATATTTTTTTATAAATTACTCACTCTGTTCCTAAATAATTGTCGTGTAAAGATTCTTCACATAGATTAAGAAATGTATTTAATATATGCATAAAATACTATACTAGCCCTCAACCAATTATTAGCTTTCTATAGAGTCCCAAAATGAGTAGATATCTATTCAATTAATTCTCCTATATTAAATAAAGGGTGAAATAGAAAAAAAAGTAGTTAAAATGCATTGGTAACTTAAATCGACAATTATTTATGAACAAAATTAGACTTCTAAAATGACAATTATTTAAGAACAGAGAGAGTATATAATAAAAATAATTTAATTTTGATAATTTTAAAATTATATTTCTTTTTAATTTTTTTTATATCTAACAACTCATGTATTCATAATCAAATAAACCCTGAGTATTCTTGAGTTTTACCTCCTTACATGCTATAATGAGGTAAAACTCTCATACTAATTGCATCGCCATAAATAAAATTTAAATCTAAAATCTTATTCAATACAAATACATCCTTTTTTTTTAATTTTTAAATAGCCAAAAATTTTATTGCCATAATTCTATATTTTTATTTTTAAATCTGAATTTTTAATTTACAAATAAAATATTTTCACTATACCCACACCTCCTTATCCAAAAAAAGACCAACACTAAATTCTTGATCTTTAATCATTGAAAAGATGGTTGATGAGAATCCTGGCCTAAGCTCTTTCTTTTTCCATTTTTGGCTAACAAAAGATATGCATTGTGTTCCGTAACAAAACATGAGTGGACTTAGGATGTTGTGTGTACACAACTAAATGGCCAAATCGGCCCCCCATCCCTTCAAAGCTGTAAAGATAGCTCATAATGCTAATGTAATGATAATACCCTTTTATTATTTGCAGTTTATTCTAATCTAATCTATGTCTCAACCAACTTACCTTAACAAAATTTTCCTTTTATGGTAAAGTGATAGCTTTGAATCACACTAGCTTTATCATTTATCATTCTAATTTCTTGCCTATATACCTCATAGGGGCATGTAGCTAAGACTTTGTGTAGAAGTAATATATATTAGCTTGGAGTGAAATTTTCAAAATTTTATTTCGAAATCAAAATTAAAAATGTTTATGAATAATTAATTTTAATGGAGCTAATGAATTCAAATGCAATACTATATAAACATTAATTAGGAACTAATAAAAATATATAAAAAAAAAACTTAAAGGTTCTGTTGTCCACCTCGAGTATATTACACCATACAATTAGATTTGTAATACAAAAAATGTCTCATTTTTATTAAATAAGTATAAATTTTTTAAATTATATATCATAAATTCAACCGTCGAGTGTAGCATACCGTTGTAAGTAACAATCTCTTTTGGAGTCAATGTTCTCTCTTGCTCTTGCTCTTTCAACCCCTAATACTAGCACGCTTTTATAAAATTGTCATGATTTTATGAAAAAGTAGTGTTCTGTCCTTGATTCAGTATGTATTGTGTGTGTTTTGTACAATTAAAAAAAAAAGAACAACAAAGTGAAATACTACACATTTTTTAATTTTAATTGTGGTAAAATTATTTATTGTTTATCTATATAAGCTTTTTTATAAATTTAATATTATATTATAGTAAATTTAGTAAATAAATTTTATTTATATATATGAGAGCGGTCCATTATAATTCAGTTTAAATAATATAATAGCATTCACGGTAAATGATTTAACATAAAAATTGTTGATTATGGTTATTAAAGAAATAATAGATTAAAGAAATAGTAGTTATAATAGAGAGAGCAATCAAATAGCCAAAATTAGGTGAACACTAAGATAGCAGGTGTAAATACATGTATCCTTCTTCTGTCATATGTACATATGACTTTACATTTCATATTAATTAATTAATCAATTTGGTCATAAGTTATTAGGATAATACGTCCCTAATAAAAAGAAACATTCCCTAATCAAGTCAAGCAAGATGAGGCATGCCCCATATATCATCATTGGATTCCCATCTGAAATGGCAGTACCGCAATAGCTCATTCAAATCTCAGTTTTATTATAAATAATAGGATAAACCCATTATTAAGTCCCTAAATTTTGACGTTTTATTTTATTAAGTCCCTTAATTTTTATTATGTTTTATTAAGCTTTTAATCTTTTATTTTCGTATAGATTGAGGACAAATTAGACTGAAATAATGAAATTGTGTAATAATTTAGGTTCGTTGTTGCCAAATATGTTATTATGAAAGGTTTAGAGATACGATTTGTGAAGAATGAAAGAAAAAAATTGAGTGTAAGGTGTAAGAAAAAATGTCTATTGAGGTTATTTGCTTCAATTGATAATTCTAAGGACACATACATTGTTAAAACTCACAACTGACATCACAATTGTGGTTGAGTAAACAAAATTTATTTCAAAATTTTATTACTTCAGTCTAATTTGTCCTTAATCTATACGAAAATAAAATATTGAGGGCTTAATAAAACACAATAAAAATTAAGGGGTTCAATAAAATAAAGAGTCACAATTCAGGGGCTTAATAATGGTTTTATCCATAATAATATATCATCAACAATAATTTTCATTTGCACCCATATTATTACATTAAATTATTAAAATATAATACATATGTGTCATTTTACAATACAAACATTTGTATCTATACAAATGCAATTAGAACCATTAGATTACTACTAATTTAATTATAACCATTGATATATTTTATAGGTATTGGTACACAAAAATTATCAATGGTTATAATTAAATAAAAATAAATCCAACGGCTTTAATTTCATTTACATAGATACAAACGTTTGCACCATAGCAAGAGCCATAAGTATTATAAATTTAAGAGGATATTACATAAAAAATCCTAACCTTTGGGGTACTTTCAAATAAAAGCCTATCCAATTTTTTCTTTCAAATATAACCACAACCTTTGAAAATGTTATAAAAAAAAGCCCTCATTGGATGACTGTACTGGTAATGCTGAGTTTTTTGTTGAAATTTTATATACCTAGTATGCTAAGTTGAAATTTCATATACCTAGTATGCTGAGTTTTTTGTTGTAATAACTAAGTTGCACTTTTATCTGTCTAAACAGCCTGCTAATCCAAAATGAAACACTCAATTGGAGGGGAGAAAATATCAATTTGGGGGGCAAATGCATCGGTTTCATGTCCTATTACTAGTATAGTCATCCAAATGGGCCCCATAGATCATAAAAAAACGGTTTCATCTCATGTTACCAGTACAGTCATCCAAGGAGGGCTTTTTTTTTTATAACATTTTAAAGGTTATGGTTATATTTGAAAGAAAAAATTGGATAGAGTTTTATTTGAAAGTACCCTCAAAGGTTGAGGTTTCTTATGTAATTTCCCCAATTTTTATTTATTTTATTTATTTTATCAAAGTTTTCATTTTTATTATTAAAAAAATCCTATTTTGATCATAATTTTAATATGAAATGCTATTTTTATTTATTTTTATTTTCTCTGAGTAAATATTGGATTTTTATTGTTTTATTTGTTTTCATATTTAAATTCGCTATTTTTAACATAAAAATGATGTTCTTCACTTTCATAGTTAAGATTTAATATTTATTTTTTATTCAAAATATCATTAATTCCTGTTAAATATTGCATTTTTAATATTTTTATTATTTTATGATATCATTTTTGTGAAAAATGATATTTTAATATAAAAATATAATTTTTATTGTTAAAATGTGTTAAAAGTGAGATCCTTACCTTAAAGATGACATTTTTATCTTTAATCTTGGAATTTTATTTCTTAAATAATTATTTTCTATTAAAATTAAATATTTTATATTTTATTTTCCTTATTTTTTTTCCCTTTATTTTTCATGCTTATCCATTTACATATTATTTTAGGAAAATACCGATGACCATGTAATTTAAATTTCCCATTTGAGGAAAATTTTTAAAGAATTATTTGAGGTATGTATCCTACTTCATCACACGACCCATGCATTCGCATTAGCATCTTTATTTGCTATTTATTTGGTGCTTGTTTTATTAATTAGTTTCATTTTTCATATTAATTAATTATCATGTGGATTGATGAATATATCAAATTGTTAAAAATGTGTTGTGTGTTGCATGTATACTAACATTTGTTTTGCAAGAATTATTAGAATAAGAATTTTTATTATTTTCTACTTTAATTGCATTTATTAGAATAGTTTATTCTCAAAGTGATGTAATCCTTAATTCCAATTCCCCTTTATTTATTTTCATTTATTTCAAGGATTGTAATCCTTAATCCCTTTCCCTTTTTTATTTTTTATTTTATTTGTTTGTTTTGCTTTATCATCTCTTACATGTTTACGTGCTTGTTTTATTTGAAATACATGTTGTTTATTTTTTTTTTTTTTTGATAACAAAACGCTGCAAAAGCAGAAAAACAAACTAGAACGGAACCAATCTATAATAACTAACACCAATCTTGTCGTGGTTCAACCATTGTAACAGACCTTGCGGAGGGACACTGAGTACATGAGTCCCCAAATGTAATCCGTGCGCAAACTCCGCCAACCAGTCAGCAGAAAAATTTGATTCTCTGTAGCTGTGAATCAAATGGACTTCCC
>CATIWK010149910.1:0-11256 GCA_949634005.1 Mallotus japonicus | reverse complement strand
ATAATTTTTTCGTTGACTATATTTATTTGTTGTTTTTTTATAATTTAAAAAATAATAAACAAGTTCAAATATATTATCATTGAAATTTTGACATATATTTTTCCATTTTAAATATTTATTTGTCTTTTTTTTTTAATAATTTAGGTACGTATAAACTCAACTACATATATTTTTCAATCTAACAATGAAGTCATGATCTATTTTTAGTGGTCCAAAACTCCAAATATTTTTTTCAGCAATATTTTAATATGGTATATATATAAATATTTAACAGTTTTTATTTTTTATTATGTTAATTTTTCGATGTACTTATAATCTTAGATCGGGTATTCATGTTAAAAATTTGACCATATTTATTTATCTTTTTTATGATTTGAATAAAAATATGAAAAAATTAGTCAAATAAATAATAATTGCAATTGTCACGTTATTTCACAGTGAATATCGGTCGATAACGGCCTTTACTTTTATATCGCGGTTGTCACGGTCGTTATTCTTCAATTTTTTTTCACCTTTATTTATCAATGAAATCGGTCACGGTACCCTAAAAAACCTAGAAATAACGGTCGTCGCGTTACGTAACGGCCTTTATTTAAAACCATGCTCTTAAATTAGATGCTTTTCATATTTCACATGAAAGATTTATTTATTTTGTTTGAATAACATGAATGAATTATTTATTTCTGAATAAATAAACGTTTTGGAGGATAGTCGTAGAATGTACCTCCTAGTGGGTTTCACTAGGACTGCGTGCGCACCAGTACGTTAGAATATTAGGTTTGATTATTAGATCATTGATTGGTTAAATGAAATGGTATATGGATATCCGGATTTTGAGGTTTTGAGTGGGTATGACTGCTGTAGCACGGTTGACTACGTGTCTCGGGGCCAGTCATGCAGACTGCTATAGCTCGGTTGACTACGTGTCTCGGGGCCAATCCATTATTTGGTTTGATAAGAGGATATTATTGTTGGAATTTAAGTTGGCTTTATAGCCAGTGTGATTATGATTTGAGGATGGGAACTTCTAGGGTTCTGCTTCAATCCTCCACCTAAAATTTTCTGTATTTATTATTTATTTAAAACGTGATTTATAGCATGTGTATGAAATGCATGTATATTTATTATATAATAAAAAAAATGAATATATTATACTGATGCTTGAATGCCCGTATCATTAGGGTGCATGTATATATATAATAATAATTCACTCAGTGAGGTCTGACCCCCTCAATATTTTTTTTAGGAAATTCTATTTCGTTAAATTTTAATTTAGAATATAAATAAAAAATAAAAAATAAAATATAGAATATAAATAAAAAAATAAAATATAGAAAGTATAATTAATTTTTTAATTCTTTTACATAAAATTATATCAAAATGATTAATTATATGTTAAATTTTAAAACGAAAATAATTAAGTTCCATTTATTCAATTTTTCTATATGACTGAACAACACTCATGCATATAATTATCTACTCTTGCATTTGTAAAATGTAAATATAGATTATTTTAATACAAGGAAATGAATTTTGTAGATTACTATTGTACTAGTAGATGGATACATTATTTTTAAATTTTTTGTATATTAATGCACTTAGGAATATGTCAATTGTCAAGTATATGTTGTGTGATACCCATTAAGGGTAAGCCCTTGGTTGATGCCCATTAAGGCTAAGATTTAGGCTTCTATAGCTTTTTTAAAGCTGAATTGGCTTGCTAGGATCATGGAGTACTCTCTCTCTCTCTCTCTCTCTCTCTCTTTCTATATATATATATATATATATATATAATTTTTAATCTGAGAGGCCATCTTTATAGTTGAAACGAAAAATAGAAATTGAAGAATCTAACCACTTTTTTGGTTTATTTTTCAATTTAATTTCGAATATTTTTAGTTTATTTTCTATAAATTTAGTTTATTTTGCATATATAAAACAATCTGTTACACTTTTATTCAACTCATTATATCCTTCAATATCTTTGATTATTATTATTGTTGTTGTTATTGTTATTGTTATTATTAGCGCCATGGTTGCTATATTATTATTATTATTATTATAAATATATGGAAAGTATTCTACATTAACAAATACATATAAATAATTATTGTATCAGAAATGTGAAATAAACATAAAGTTTTCTAAATTGACGAAAACATATATATATATATATATAGAATTTTGGGGTATTCGATACAATGGAAAATGGAGTGACAATTTCATTTTTAAAAATTTTAAAGTGATTGGAATACAAATTCTGAA
This sequence comes from Mallotus japonicus, assembly GCA_949634005.1. Classification (NCBI taxonomy): domain Eukaryota; kingdom Viridiplantae; phylum Streptophyta; class Magnoliopsida; order Malpighiales; family Euphorbiaceae; genus Mallotus; species Mallotus japonicus. The sequence goes on along the minus strand of CATIWK010149910.1, from coordinate 8,991 downwards.
AAGCATGAAATATGAAATATTATTTATTTATTTTTGTTTACTTTTAGTTCATTTTTTATATATGAAACAACCTCTTAACAATCTCATTATGCTCTTCCTCATCTTTGATTGAATATATTATCATCATTATTATTAATTATTTTATTATAGTTAGCCTCATGCCTATTATGTTAGCGGTTTTGTTCATCATTATTGGAATATAAATTCCAAAGGCATAAAATTTAAAATATTTTTTGTATACTTTTGGTTTATTTTTCATATTTTTTTGTTTTTTTTTTGTATGTTTTTAATTTATTTTCAGTATATGAAACAATTATTCAACTATCTATACATCTAATTATATTTAAATATTTTTTGAATAAAAAATATGTTTGATAATAGCTATATATTTGAAACAATTATTCAACAATTTATATATCTATTGATATTTAAATATTTGAAAATTCTAATATAAACTTGGAATATTAATACCCAGAAATTTGGTATATGTTTTTTTTTTGTTAATTTAGAATATATCTCATATATTTTACGTTTCTAATATAATATCTTCATTACAGTATATTTTACGTTTCCATATATTTTACGTTTCCAATACAATATCATAAAAAAACCGACTTCTAACAAAACTTACATTTACAAGAATAAAACAACTACTAGTTTTCATTATTATAATGGAGAATATAGTGAAAATTTTTATTTTAAAAAATTCACTATAATTCGCTATAATATATGTATATATTTTTGTTCTATAACATGGAATATGTGATTAATAGAGCAATGCATGCTAGCCTTTTTATATTTTTTTCTTGAAAATGAAAAAAAAATATTCACATTGAATATACCATTACCAAGTAGAATATATATATACATAGACATGTGTTTATGACCGCAAGTGCACAGGTCGACAAGTAATATAGTAATGAGTAGAGTATTGTTTTCCATAGGGATTGGGGACTAAACACCTATTAATCTTAATCATATTTGTTTAGAGTGATCAATGATGGTTTGTTTAAAGCAAGTAATTAAAATAACAAATAAGCTAAAGAATGTAATGAAGGCTATTGCAAGTTGATTAATAAAGGAATTAATCAATGGTAAAGGCATGTTGTTGGAAAAATTGTACACCACATTATCAACAAGCCAAATTTATTACACACCTCAAGCTTTTATAAACCGATTAACAATCTCTCTCAAGCAATGCTAATCTCATAAGCAAGCATCAATTAAATCTCACAATATGACTTATTTCTCATCATCATCATACAATAAGATCAAAGGTAAATTGCAAGACAATAACCAAACTTAAAGAGGATTAGATCTACACAAGCTTTCTCAAGTCATTGATAGATCTAACAAGTATTTGTGGGTCTCTTGAATCAACCATTTCTCAATGCATAGATTCAAACAAAGGATGCATTTGGCCATAATACATCACTCAGCATGTTCAACAAACACAATATGCAATTTATAAACAAGAACTAATATATTAAATGAACTTAATTCCCAACAACATAAAAGAACTTAGCCTCACATGTCTATATAAACCATCATTCAACAATTCAAATTACACACAAGAGATTAGAATAAGATAAAGAGTAAGAAATGTTATCCAAAGGAGCTTGAATCCTCAAATGAGTCTCTCTCATTCAGCTTCTTTTTCTCTTATTTCTCCTTCTTCTTCTCTTTCTTTTCTTGTGAGTTCTTTTCTTGTGAGTGAGAGAGTGTGTATGTAGAATGTGTCCTCCTTCTTAAGTAATTCATGGCCTTTTGTTCTTTTTAGCCTATTCTAGAACATGTCCTTTCATCTCCCCTTAGATATTTCTCAAAATCAATACACCTCAGCATGGTCTGTGCTGGAAACGTGCAATCCGCGCTCACGTATGAAGGGCTCTCGTGCAAAGGCCACGATCGCACACAAGCCGCATTCGCAACATATGCATTCTGGTGAAAAGGTCACGATCGTGCATAAGTCGCGCTCGCACTAGAAGAAATTGGCTGTAAGAAACCGCACTTTCATATGATCTGCGCTCACAAAAGGCTCGATATCACTTAGGGGCTGCATTTGGGCAATTCTGCGATCTCTCATTCAACCACGATCGTAGCAGTAGACTGCTCTGCTGCAACTCTGCTCTTTTTCTTCTTCTTTTGCTTCTCATCTTCACTTAATCACCTCCAAACTTCTTTTCCCTATTAAAAACAAAGAAAACTCAAAAGGATCTACTTATATATGTTTTTCTATACTAAATGCTATTTAAAATGTATAAATGTATATAAATTAAGGTCCTAAAACTATACATAATTTGACACCAACAAATGCCCCCCACACTTGAATCTTTGTTTGTCCTCAAGCAAACTCAAGAACATACACTATCAAAGCAATGAACATAGTGTAAATAAGGATTTCATCAAGCATACATCACAATCTCCTCCTAATCGCTAGTTTACACATCTCAAAACAAAGTTAACAAATCAAGTCGAGAATTAAAATTACCAAGTGGAAAGCATGTTATCTACTTACAATCATACAAAAATGAATCAAAGTTTTGGGAAAAGCATACATGAATGAAAAAGACTCCAATTTAAGGTCGTTCTAATTCGGTATATGGAAATCAACTTTTAACCTTTTTATTTTCTTTTTCTCTTTGTGCTTTTTCTTCTCTCTCTCGGTAGTTCCCCATCTTTCCCGATCTACTCAACATGAACACCTCGAGAGGGTTTTTTGAATACTCATACTCTTGTAAAAGAGCATTGGAGTAGATGAAATTCGAGTTCCTAAGCACTTTTATTCTTTTTCTTTTTCTTTTTTTAGAAAGGAAATAGAGTATTTTTACGATTCCATTCGCATACAACCAAAAACGACCCTAGAGGAGTTTAGTTCATTCAAAATACTAAATCCCAAAAAAATAATTCAAACCATGCTCAAGCAAGCAATAACATGCATTAAGTTGATTAAATTATCAAAAATCTCAACTCAAAATGTTAACCAAATTTAAAAGACACTAAACTAACCATTAAAAGAAGATTAAACATATAAGCTCAACAAAACCACAAATATACATAATGCTCAATACTAAGATAGTTTGCAAAAGTTCAAGTGTTAAGTATCAAAATTTTCAAAAATTTGGGTCAAATTACACAAATGAAAAATGCAAATGCATGGTATACCTAAAATATACACAAAATAAACTAAAAATGCAAATGATGCAAAATGATTCCCTCCCCATACTTGAATCACACATTATCCTCAATGGGAGTGGGGTACCTAAATGTAAAACATAGATAGTATATACAATGCACAAACATGACCCAAAATCAAAATAAAAAAATCACAAGCAATGAATATAAAACATAATAAATATGAAAAAGAAAACAAAGATTAAAAACAAACTAAAACTAAAAATTAAAAGCTAGGGAAAAGAGTTTACTCCCCTTGTGGAGGAGAGTCCAGAGGTGATGGGTCCGGAGATGATGAGGCTTGCTCAAAAACTGCTTCGATGAATTCCCGAAGCATTCCCTTAATTTCCTTCACTTTCTTTCTTATTTTCTTGTATCTTTTTATTTGCTTTTTCTCCATCTTCTTTAATTTGGCCATCACCTTTTGTTTTCATCCATCATCAGCTTGTTGAGGGATATCTTGATCCATTGGATCATCTTAGGTGTCTTCAAAGAGCTCCTCGGGAATATGGGTGTACTGTTTGGACGGCCCTTCAGTTCGACTTGCCCTATAACATGATCGTGATCGTTGATGGCAGAGCTCCAAATCATTGGTAATTACCTTAGCACGGGAAAGAAAATCACGGTTAATTGAACTGAATGGAATCATAGTCAAGAGTGTGAATGTAGGATTAAAAGTGCGAAAGTGCAATGCAAGTGCCGTGACAATGTGACCCATGGAAATTCTAACTCTGGCATTTGTGCTCATATACAATAATTGTAGAAAAATGAAATGTGTGGTGTTGATTGGGTTTTTATTGTGCAACCCCCATAAGAGAAGTGACTCTTGCTTTCAAACCTAGCTAGTTTCATTTTTACCAAAAATGGTGGAACTCATGAAATGGTGTAAAATCAAGTAATAATGATCTTTAATCATGCCACTTGATAGAGCCTCACCTCCCGTATAATGGGTTGATCCGAAAAGGATGTTCCAAAATTAAGCAGGATAAAGTGGCTCGTCTTAATCCTTCCTTTAGAAACCCGAAAACCTCAATCATAGTGTCATAGTTTTTCTCATACAGGTTTCTAAAGAAACGACAAGTTAAGGTAGTGTTACTTGAATATGTGGGTTGTAAGGTGGTGAAAAACTCATGTGTGAGTTCTTTATATGTGTCATGGAGCAAAGAAATGAATTTTCCCCAGTCCAATTTACTGCACAATGTTTCTAAAGTACCCTACAAACCTAATTGTTGCAATAACTGAGTGTCAAAGTACTTGCATATCATAATTTTTTGGTTAGCAAGAGAAACATACCTTGCACCCTCATAGTGAGTATAAATAGGAAATGGAGCATGATACTGACCAGAGTAATCGACGTTAAGCGGCGGTTGGTGAAGAGGTGATGGCAGCGGTGATGGTGTGCTCTCCATCTCGGGTTGATCATCTTCGTTCATCGGCTCTTTGCCTTTTCTTGATGGGTGACTTTGACTAGACTTGAAGCGAGGCATTATGGTGATGAGTAAGATTGATGATGATTATAGAGTGAAAAGAGAAAAGAGAGGGTAATGGAGGGATGAGTGATTAGACGACTAGGGTTTTAGGTAAGTGATGAGAAGAAGGTGGGTAGTAGAGAGAAAATAGGAAATTTTTGAAAATGGGGAAGTGGTGGAGTTAATGCCGCCTCTTCAGCTGGTAAGGATCCGCAATCGCACAAGAGATGCAATCACAACCGATGGATTTAGGTCTTTAAAATTTTTTATCGTGGCTTGATTTGCGATCGCGAAAGAGTCTCTGGGAAGGATCGAGAACTGCGGTCGTAATAAAAGATATTGTCTGGTAAAAATAGTGATCGCGGATATAACGCGATAGCAACAGATGCAATGGGGGGCTTTGAAACAGGAAAGACACGATTATAAATACAACGCGATCGCAATAGAAGGTAAAGCTTAGAAATGGCTTTAGATTAGCGATCGCGACTTTGAACGAGATAGCGAAAACTTCCTGGGAATCTGATAGAGAAATCGTGTGAATTATAGCGATCGCAAATTTTGCCCTGCATCTAATAAAAATGCCAGAACTTCACATTAGCTTTAAACACTCTTTACTTTAAGAGCACAAATCCAACAAACACTTAATAATTATTAGTTAAAACACTAAATGAAAATAAAAAATCATTAATAAAAAAAATAAACACTAAACAAATAAAAGGTGAAAATAAAAATAAAAAATTAAACTATACGCATACTAAATTTATAGTCTATAGCTTGACTATTTAAAGATATCTTCAATTAGTGAGGTGGAGAGGAAGTGCAACCTCATCCTTCATTATCATCCCATCCTGATATGGTTTGGATCTTTGGCCATTAATCTTGAATTGATCTCCTCTTGCATTCTCCAATGTAAGAGCACCTTAATCAAATACTTACACAATCTTAAAGGGTCCACTCCATTTAGACTTGAGCTTGCCTGGAAATAAGAATAATCTCGAGTTAAATAAAAGAACTAAGTCACCTTCTCTGAAAGATTTAAGAACAATCTTCTTGTCATGCCAATGTTTAGTTCTTTCCTTTTACAACTTGGCATTTTCTTAAACCAAATGTTGAAGTTCCTTTAGTTCATGGAGCTGTAATATTCTTTTCTTCCCAGCTGCATTCATATCAAAATTCAAGGCCTTGGTTGCCCAATATACCCTATGTTCAAGTTCAACCGGTAAGTGGCATGCTTTACCATACACCAAATGATATGGAGACATGCCTATGAGTGTTTTGAAAGCTGTCCAATAGGCCCATAGAGCGTCATCTAGTTTTGCCAACCAATCTTTCCTCGAATTTCCTACTGTTTTTTCCAAGATTTGCTTCAAAGCTCTATTAGTGATCTCAGCTTAGCCATTGCTTTGAGGATGGTATGGCATTGATATTCGATGACAGAATCTGTACCACTTCAAAAGCATTTTAAGTTGTTTATTGTAAAAGTGTGATCCTTCATCACTGATCAAAGCTCTTGGAACTCCAAATCTTGCAAAGATTTTCTTGAGAAAATTAACAACAACTCTAGTGCCATTAGTTGGTGTTGCTATAGCTTCCACCCACTTCAAAATGTAATCTACACCAACAAGAATATATTGATTTCCATAAAAAGAAGGGAAAGGCCCCATGAAATCCACTCCCCAAACATCGAAAAGCTCAACTTCTTGAATGCTTGAAAGTGGCATTTCATCACGCCTTATGATATTCCCCATTCTTTGACAATTATCACACTTTTGAACAAATTTTGTTGCATCTTAGAATAACATAGGCCAATAAAATCCACTTTTAAGCACTCTTAAAGCTGTTCTAGATGCTCCGAAATGGCCATCATATGGAGAGTTGTGGCAATGTATGAGTATGGAAGTGACTTCTGAACTAGGCACACATCTCCTCATAATTCCATCAACATATACTTTATAAAGAATTGGATCATCCTACCAGTAGTGCTTGACTTTATAAAGGAATTTCTTCTTCTGAGAATATGTCAGCTTTTGTGGCAACACCCCCAAGCTAAATGATTTGTGATGTTAGAATACCATGGAGGCTCTACATACTGAACAACAAAAAGGAATTCATCCAGGAATTGGTCATTGATGTCTCCCTTATCAGGTGGTAGCTTGTCATGTTGCTCTAACCTCGATAAGTGGTCAGCTACAACATTTTCACTTCCTTTCTTGTCCTTTATTTGGATATTAAATTCCTGTAGTAATAAAACCCAACGTATTAGTCTCAGTTTAGCATCTTTTTTAGCAAATAGATATCTTAATGTTGTATGGTCAGTGTAAAAAATAATTTTTGATCCTAAGACATAAGATCGAAACTTTTAATGGCAAAAACCACAGCCAATAACTCCTTCTCAGTGGTTGTATAATTTAATTATGCGTATGAAAGGGTCTGACTAGCATAATAGATAACATGGTGTTTGTTATCTTTTCTTTGTCTAAGAACAGCTCCCATTGCAACCTCGCTGGCATCACACATTGACTAGAAAATGAGTGACCAATCAGGTAGAGAGATTATTAGTGCTGAAGTTAAAGTCTTCTTCAACCTATTAAAAGTAATCAAACAAGATTCATCAAAGTGAAAAAGGCAGATCCTTAACTAACAGATGAGTTGAAGGCTTAGCAATGTGAGAGAAGTCCTTTATAAATCTACGGTAGAATCCAGCATGCCCCAAGAATCCTCGGATTCCTTTGACTGAGGTTGGTGGAAGTAACTTTTCAATGACTTCAATCTTAGCTTTATCTACCTCTATAATAGCATGAAAGATTTTGTGGCCCAAGATAATACCCTCATCTACCATAAAGTGACATTTCCCCCAATTCAAGACTAAGTTAGTGTCCTCACATCTTTTCAAAACTTTATCAAGATTTGACAGACATAACTGAAATGAATCTCTAAAAATAGAGAAATCATCCATGAAGACCTCCATTATGCTCTCTATTAAATAAGAAAATACGGCTGTCATGCACCTTTGGAAGGTGGCGAGGGCGTTGCATAATCCAAATGGCATTCCCCTATATACAAAGGTGCCATAGGGGCAAGTGAAAGTCGTTTTCTCTTGATCTTCAGGACGATGCAGATTTGGTTATAGCCAGAGTACCCATCTAGAAAGCAGTAGTGTAGGTGTCCGACAATCCTTTCAAGAATCTGATCTATAAAAGGAAGAGGGAAATGATCCTTGCGTGTGGCATTGTTGATTTTTTAATAGTCAATGCATACCTTCTAACCACTCACTACCCTTTTGAAAATCATCTCTCCTTCCTCATTTTCAACAATCGTCATCCCTTCTTTCTTCGGGATGTATTGAATTAGGCTCACCCATTCGCTGTTGGAGATAGGGTAGATTATTCCAACATCTAGTAACTTGACTATCTCTTTTTTTTACTACTTCTTGCATATTTGGGTTGAGCCTCCTTTACCTCTCTATTGTAGCTTTATTCCCATCCTCCATTCATATGCGGTGCATAACAAGAGAGGGACTAATTTCCTTGATGTCCGAGATTTGTCAACCCATTGCCTTCTACCTCTTTTTACCACTTCACAAACTTGATCTTCTTATGCCTTCGTAAGTTTGTTGGAGATGATAATGGGGAGTGTGTTTCCTTCTCTAAGGAAGTGTACCTCAAATGGCTTGGTAGAGGCTTGAGCTCTAGTTAGCGTGGTTTTTCTATGGATGGAGGTGTTGTTGAATCACTTTGAATTAAGAGTTTAGGTTTGAAAGTATGATCCCCTTCCTCTTCTTCAAGCTGCTCATCTTCAACATGCTTTTCTAACTCCATTTTTTCTTGTACTTCTCTCACACAATCATCTACCACTTCAACTCTCGCACATGATTCCTCTTCACATAAAGGCTACTGCATTAACTTAGACATGGTAAATTCCACTAGCTCCTCACTAACTCTCAATGTGATCTTCCCATTATAAACATCAATCAAAGTCCTTCTGGTGTTGAGAAAAGGTCTCCCTAAGATCAAGGGGTAGTGCTTATCTTGCTCAAAGTCAAGAATCACGAAGTCCACTGAAAATACAAATTTATTAACTCTAACAAGCACATCTTCAACCACTCCATATGGCCTTTTAATTGAGTGATCAGCTAGTTGAAGAGTCATATTAGTGTTGATCACTTCTCCAAGATTCAATTCCTTGAAAAGAGAAAGAGGCATAAGATTAATGCTAGCTCTTAAATCACACAAGCCTTTAAGAAATTCTTTAGAGTCATGAGTGCAAGGAATTGTAAAACTCCCTGGATATTTGAGTTTGACTACAATCTTTCTTGAAATGATGGAGCTACAAGTCTCCGTTAGAGACA
>CATIWK010149891.1:0-11001 GCA_949634005.1 Mallotus japonicus | reverse complement strand
ATCACCACATAATATTATTTTCATTTAATTGATATTTTAAATTTAAAATGCACTAAATATAATATTTTTATAAAATTAAATTAATTAAAATTGAGTAAAATTTAAATATTTGCGACTTAAAAATATAATTTTTTTATCTAAATTTGTTTTCCTGAAAAAACAAACGTTACAAAGGCTTAAGGTGTCTACCTTTTTTTGACCTTTTTTTTGTTTTTATGGAGTGAAGTTGGAAAGGGTTCTAAACTTTATCTCAAATTAATACAAATTTGATTATTTGTTACATTATTTTTTATCTTCATGTTTAGGGTACAAAATTTTTATGTTGAATAAAGTTATGAACATCTTTATTATTTAAAAATAGATAATTCGTAACATGATTTTTGTTTTATAGTTCGTTAGATGAAAATCATAAAAGAAAAAGAAAATTATCTTTTTAAACATAAAATATAGATCGAAGGATTTTAAATTTTCTGTCTATGTTTTTTTATAATTAAAAAAATTATATTTTTATTGCTTAATAAATAAAATCAACATTATATATAATGGTGCATTCTATTGTTACTTTATTTAGAATTATCATTTTTTTTTTTGACCAAAATTTAGAATTACCATTTGATGATAGAAAACACCTTCATTCTATGGTAATAGATACAAAGTAAAAACAAAGTATTTTAAAAATAATGTAACTATAGAATATTTCACATATTAATTTACATAATAATCCTATTTTCTAAAAATTATCATATAAAAATTTATATAACAATATTGAATCGATCGATATGAAATTAACATTGTGGAACAATATTGAATATAACGTATAAAAAATTATTAGCTAATAATACAACTCGGATCAAATCTCACTTCAAGAGAAACAACTCGGATAAAATCTTGTTTTGACAGCACAACTCATAATGAATATTAATTTTAGAAAAACAACTCGGATTGTAAATTAATTCATATAGAAAATATATAGCATATGCAATCTAATTTGTACAAAGAATTTAATTCATATAGATATCATAAACTAATATTTCCAACTATTTCTTAATGATTTTAATTCAAGTTCATGCATTTTTTATTTTCTATTATTCAAAAGTTTTTGAAATAAGATCATTTGTTAATAGCATTAACATAAGAACTATTGAATTATATATATATATAGTTAATATAGCCTGCCATTGAAGGATTTTTGTTGTCTTTCTTTGGTGCGTGTGATTAGGGTTGCATGAAACTACAAACTTCCTAACCATTGCCTCCCCGCCAAAAGTTTCCATGTATAGAGATTTTTCCTTCTAAATTCAAATTGTGAACCATCACAGTCCTTCACTGTTATATATTCTTCTTCAATCTATATACATCTAAATTCTCTCTCATTTCCCATATGATCAACGCAGTCATCATTTCCCTTTTATTAATTACACAGCTTAATTGTTTTATTCTCAGTTTTCTATATATACTCCTCAAGAATCAAATATCACACAGCCCAACTGACATGGCAACATCTGATAGTGCAAGGTCTGTTTTTTGCCGCATGATTGATATGGGAAGAGGCGCTGAAGCATCCATTAAAGTGATAGCCTTTTGGATGTGGCTAGAGACACAAGGGTGTCAAGAAATCCTTACAAAGATCTCTTCTCGCTACGAAAACGATGATAAATTCTTAGCTGTTATCTCCGATGAGGCAGAGGCCGTTTTATCATCTCTACAAACTAACAATTCATCAAAAGCACCCATTTTGTCGAATCTCATGCGCGTCACTGCTACAACTTTAGCACAACGCTTCTTATCTCCTAGTGCTATTCTCGCTGACAAAGAAAATGCCATGAAGGGCATTACCAATGTCTTTAGAGAAGTGTGCTGTGTCATCTTTGATGATATACTGAAAAAGGAAGACATTAAGATTGAAGTTGGTAAAGGAGACGTAGAATCTGGTACCGATGAAGGGAATGAAAAAACTTCTGCACCGTCTGTTGAATCAAAGTTGAACCCTTTTGCTAAGGAGTGGAATCCTACAATCGAGAAAATGTCTGAAGAGGATAGATGTCTGTTCTTAACATTTTCGAACGGATATCCCCTTAATGAGACACAGATCATAAATTTCTTCAACCAGTAAGTACTGTTACTTTACTATTACATATTATATAAGAATAACTTATAAATTGATTGGAGTTATGTGGTGTAAAAATTAATGTGAGCAGGAAATATGGACACTGCGTGGAGAGGGTATACGTTCATTGGCCTGATCCAAAGAATCGGAAGAAGGTGCCTCCACTTTTTGGGAAGGTGGTGTTCAAGGCGTATTATATACCTCTAATGATCTTGAACGGGGAAAATGAAGCCAAGTTCTGGGTGGATCAGAGACCACTGTGGTGCAAAAGGTTTAATCCAGAGAAGAAGATGGCGAAGAAGATCTCATCTGAGCAGTAACCCTTTGTTGTTATTGTTATTAGGAAAAATTATGGGAGGGGATGTATGGAAAAACCTTATTTTATGTTCATTTATTTTGTTAGCATGTATTAATAAAATTAATTTGATTTCTACTATATTAATTATAATAATGCAGTATCAGTATCAGTATCTTCTGTTTTTGGCATTGTTATTAAAACGAAGATTGGGCCAGAAGGACGGATTTCAGCTGATGTATTCTACAAACAATTCATGAGCCCATGTTCTCTTTTAGTCACACTCAAGTTGTGTTGGGCCAGCCATTCATTTTTTACAGGACAAGAACAGAAACAATATGTCAGCTTTACTGGTGTAAAGGAGTTGAGCGTTAAAACAAACAAGTAGAACTCTGTTGTAATTTGAATTCGACTCTTTTATTCTAAACAAGTTTTAGCGTACAACCTTAAATGGATTTTTATTGACTCAAATTTAAATGGTTGGCGAGCAGGTTAGCTCTTTTACAGTCCTAATATCAACGTTCAAAATACGTCCATTGACAAAAATAAATCAAAATCAATATTTTGCGACGTGAATGGAAGGAATCTAGAGGCAATGAGTCATATTGTGGGCGCATTGGACAGAGTCTCTGATCTTATCTACTTGCCCCACGAGACTTTCTAGAGAGTTTCTTGGTAAGACTTTAGAAAGGCTTGTTACTTTTATGGGAAAAGGCCAATTTGGACTCTCAACTTTGGGTTAAATCCTGATATGGACACTAAGGTTTTTTTTTATCCCATCTGAACCTCAAAGTTTCAAAATCGGCACAAATAAAATCCTCTCTTAACTGCTATTAAAAAAAAAAGAACGTGGCAAAGCTCCTCCGTTAAGTGGGGTGACGTGGCTTGTGGGACCCACTATTCCTGCTGAGTCACGTTAAAACCCCACACCACATCCCCTCTTCCCCACTTCTCTTCTTCTCTCACATTCACCTAGGAAAAGGGCAGTCTTTTTACCGCCAGAAACATATCCTTGGCTCATTTACTATCTTTGAGCTAACTTCTTCTGTTACTTCTCTTTTCTCTTAGCTAACTGAACAGATAATACCTTGAAGCTTTTATTGTCGCCATCACATTGAAGACCGTGAACTGAACGATTGAAGACAGAGATCGTACAGAGCATCTGCTATCGAGCGGTTGAAGTGGTGCAGGTATGTATAGTTAACTTTATGCATTAAAAAAGCTTTGCATGCATTGTTGTTTGAAGAAGGATTAGGGTGTTAAATAATAAGATTAGTATTATAATCGTACAGATTAGTTTTTTAATGGAAGAGATTAGTATTCTAATTGGCTGTTTATAGGGTTTATCGAAATAATAAATTTTTCTGGTTTTTTTTATTTCAAGCACTACGTGTGGGGGTGTTGTATATTAATTTCTATTTGCTGATGATGGTTGTTTTTTAATGCTTCTTTGTGAGGTAGTTATATTGCTATTTGCATGTATTTAAAAATTTTATAATTTTTTCATTTTTTAAAAACAAATTGCTTGGCATGCAGAATTGCAGAGACAGAGACTGTGGACTTGATTTTTCATCATGGGGGTAGATGGGAGTGTAGTCCTCACTTAGCTTATGTGGATGGAGAAGCTTTCACTGTGAGTAATTTTGATATAGACTTTCTGAGTTCGCCTCACATGATGAAGATGTATAATCTCGATTTAGGGTATCCAACTGTGACAAAGTTATATGCATTAAAACCTGGAAAGTCTTTGCATAATGGATTATATTTGTTAGTTGATGATGCAAGCATTATTAGAATGATGAACTATAGTAGAAATAAGTTGGGGATTCGTGAAATGCATATTTATGGTGATCATGATGTTGATGTCCCAATATTGTATGAAGTTAGTTTGATTGAGGATGTAAATGTGCTGAGAATAGCAGTGGAAATAGGAATCAGGATAAAGGTGAAAATGCAGTTAATGTAGCTATTGGAATAGGTACGCAGGGAAGCTTTGTTGATGGAGGTTCAAATACAAGCTTCAGTGGGTGGTATAAAACTGTGTTTAATACTGATAGTGCAGCTAACATTAGTGAAGTTATGGGTGAGAGACATGGTGTGCCTGTAGATGAGCATGTTGACATGGAGAGTGATAAGGCTGCTAAGGTGAACGTGGAAATTGAGCAGGATGTGCAGGGTCCTACTGAGGTTCGGCCTGAATCAGAGAATGCAAATATTGATGCAAGTTTGGATCTGAATGAGACTGAATTAGCTGGGAATGAGGAAGAGGGACAGGATTATGAAGGTGCTGCTGAGTCAGAATTTGAATATGATTCTGCTTCTGATTCTGAAGATGAAGACTATGAAGAGGAGGAATCTAATTTTGATTCAGAAAATGAAGAAGTTGAATATGTTGACGATGCTGAGCTAGAAGTAATTAAACAAGGAAATACGAAGGTGAGATATGATAGAGATGATGAAAATCCTCACTTCTTACTCGGGATGACGTTCAGTAATGCAATTAGGTCAGAGAAGCTCTTACAAAGTATTCAGTTGCAAAAGGCAAGGATTTACGTCTTAAGCCAAATGAGCCTGTGAGGATTAGAGCTCGATGCAAGTTTCCAGGTTGTCCCTTTGTTATAAACATTTCAAAAGAAGGAAAGAATGGGGATTGAGTGTTAAAACTCTTAATCCGAAGCATAAATATTACAGAGTTTTTAACAACTCAAGGGCAACTTCAGCTTTCTTAGCCAGTCACTTTAAGGATCAACTGTACAAGAATCCAAAAAAAAAAGTTAAAGACATCGTTGATGAAGCAAAAGAAAAAATGAGGCTCCATGTGAGCAATTCTAAGGTTAAGAGAGCAAAGAGAAAAGTTACGAATGAGCTTGAAGGAAGTTATGTTGTTGAATTTGGGCAACTTGAAGCATATGTAGATCAGGTGAAAAGAACTAATCCGGGAACTTCATGTGAGATTAAATTGTGCAAAGATAAGTTGAAGGAGGGTAGAAGAGTGTTTTGAAGGATGTTTGTCTGTTTTGAGGCATTAAAAAAGGGTTAGAGGGCTGGATGTAGACCAATAATTAGTCTTGATGGTAGTTTTTTGAAGGGCATTGTAAAGGGACAGGTATTAGTAGCCATTGGGAGATATGGAAATAATCACATATTTCCAATTGCATGGGCTATCACTGAAAAAGAAAATAAGAACAATTGGACCTGGTTCTTATAATGGCTTGTTAAAGACTTTGAAATAGAAGATAATGGCAAGTCATTGACCTTCATCTTAGACATGCAAAAGGCTAGGATTTGGTTTGCAATTAATTTTTAGTTAATTTATTTTATGTCTAATTTTGTGATTAATAACACATGTTTTAATGTGGTGAAGGGTTTGTTGCGAGCTGTTTCGGATGTGCTACCAGATGCTGAGCACAAATGGTGTGCGAGGCATATCTATTCTAACTGGTCAAAGAAATGGACTGGTGAAGAGATGAAGAAGAAATTCTGGATATGTGCATGGAGCACATTTCCAGAGGAATTTGAAGACAACTTGAGGAAGTTGGGTGAGTTAAACAAGAAGGCTGCTGAAGATTTACTCAAGTACAATCCTGCTAATTAGTGTAGAGCATTTTTCAGCAACAGATGCACCTCTGACATGGTTGAAAGCAACATGTCCGAGTCTTTTAATGCAAGTATACTTCAAGCAAGATTTAAGCCAATAGTTGCTATGCTTGATGACATCAGAAAGGCTACCATGGAGAGACTTGATGGTAACAAAATTTTAGTTGAAAGGTGGATATCTGATTGGAGTCTAGAGTGCATGGCAATATTCTAAGAAAACAGGGAAAATGCTTATGGGTGTGAAGTGTTATTCAATGGTGAAACAACATATGAGATTAGCGATGGAACAAACAGGCACACCATTTGCCTTGCCAAGAAGATATGTACATGTAGGGCTTGGGATATATCAGGTATCCCATGCTGTCACGTGATATGTGCCATGATATTTGCTAAAATTGATCCACTATCTCATATTGTGAAATGGTACCATCGAGCATTATATGTTGCAGCATACCAACTGCCTATGCAACCTATACCAAATAAGCAATTATTGCAATGTGACAAATTTCAGTCTATGGAGCCTCCACCTGCCACTAAGATGCCTGGCAGACCTAAGGTTAAGAGAGTTAGAAGTCAGAATGAGACCAACCAGAAGAGAAATTTTAGTAAACTATCAAGAAGAGGGAGTACAATTACTTATAGCAAATGCAATAAGGAAGGGCACAATAAAAAGATTTGTACTCAGGTATAATTTTTATTAATATTGATTATATTAATACTTATATTTGGCTGAATTTTATGGTGATTTTTTTGGCAAATAACAGGAAGCAGGCACAGCTACTACAGTAAGTCAAGAAGCAGGCACAGCTACTGCAGCAAGTTAAGAAAAAGGCAAACAAAAGGAGAAAGAAATAAGGTGTGAAAAAGGGAAGGACAAAAGAAATGACAAAGTGCAAGCTGGAAATCTGAGAGGGAGAGGGAGTTTTACAAGTAGGGATTCAGTTCAGGGCAGCAACTATCAAGCTTCAAAGGGTAGAGAACGTGGATATGGTTGTTATGTCGATACAGCCACTGGAAGCATTACTTATAATGTGAGAAAAAATCAATTGAATTAAATTATATTGTCTGGAAATGATTTACAAGTGGTTTTCATTCATTTTGAAGCCTGGTCAGGAGAGTGAACGAATTGTGTGTTCTGCTCCAGAAATGAATGCTTCTCGAAGTATTGATATCAACCAGGATCCTCAAATCAGATATGCAATACCAAATGAATGACAGCTGAGAGCAGAAAAAAGAATGGCGTTTTCCTCAACCAGTCAAGGATCAAGGAATATAGTATTTCAGGGTGATGGATCAGAGGTGATACAACCAACTAACCTTCCATTCAAACCACCAGGGTTACAATGGCAAGGCTCTCCATGTTTGACAACCAGACAGTTAGAGGAACAAAGACAGAAAAAGGTTGGACAGCTTCTCAGAGGAGCAACGACTACTAAAACAAGTTAATATGATGAATAAGTTCATTTTTTGCTGGATTTAGTTCTTATAGGAACTAGATTATTTTTGGATGAAGAATCCAGTTCCTCAGGAACTACATGCCTGAAATTTATGTTTTTTGTTTGAGCATTATTTTGTTTAGAACATGTGATTCATTTCTGTGAGCAACTCTTAAGCTCATTTTATGGAATTGTATAGAATTGTATGGTTGTATCCAATATGCGCAGGGTTATAACCATTTAAGTATTATCTGAACATGGTTATCACATCTATTTTTATACTGAATGCATCTTATTTTTATGCAACTTTCAGCTATTTTTTTTCCAGAACTATTATGGTCAGGTCTTCACTTCACTATCTCGTTTAGCTATATGCTTTTGGTTTTGTACTGGTGCACATTAGTAACCATTTAAGTGAAATGAAGAACAACATTTCAATTTGGATTGCAAAAGGGACAAATTTATCAAACCTTGAATGAAATTTTTACCACCATTTCGTTACAAAAAAATTGCATTTCAAGCACATCTGCCTTACCATTTCTACTGTCACTTGCCTAGTAAGACATAAAACATAAAAACAAAAACTATCCATAAACAGATAATACACACATAAGCTGCCCCAACTGCTTTTTCAATTTTTCTACTTTTAACTTGTAATTTTTTTTCACCTCCTCTCTACTAAGCTTTAACATCCTAACATTTGCTCGAATATCATCAATATCCTCTGAACTTATTCCTACTCCAGCAACCTCAACTCTTCTCAGCAAGTCTTTCTTTTCAGCCTACAATCTTTTCCTTTCAATTTTCAGAATGTTAATCACCTCCTTTACCTTCATGCACATCTCTCCATCAAACCATGTAAAGTGATCGCAACCCCTTCTTAGAACTCTTTCTTTAGGTGGCTGCAAAATGAAAAATATTTAACAAACCATTTCATCTCTCCATTAATCCCTTCACTTTATCATTACTATTCAATAAACCCATGAACTCTTTAGCTCAAAATGAAAAAATTGAACAAACTTACACTATAGTTGGGCATCCATAGAATCTTCTACCGGGGTTACAATCAGTCCATGATGTCCATAGCACCTCCTCAGCACCACAGTGACATCTTCTTTCACCTCTTTGCAACTGCATTGACCGATGTCTTCTTATAGAGGATGATGTTGCAGTTGACTATGATGAAGCCATTTCCTTCGACGCTTCTTTCACACCTAATGCTTCACAGTAGCTTCGCTAACCTTCACCAAGTGGTTTCAATTTCGCTATTTCAACAACTGCAGATTGCAATTGATAATTATGGTTCATTCTCTTCTAATTTTATTGCTCAGAGATTGCAATAAATATTACACAGAATTGCCCTTTTCCTAGGTGAATGTGAGAGAAGAAGAGAAGTGGGGAAGAGGGGATGTGGTGTGGGGTTTTAACGTGACTCGGCAGGAATAGTGGGTCCCACAAGCCACGTCGTCCCACTTAAAGGAGGAGCTTTGCCACATTCTTTTTTTTTAACAGCAGTTAAGAGAGGGTTTTATTTGGGCCGATTTTGAAACTTTGAGGTCTAGATGGGATACAAAAAAACATTAGTGTCCATATCAGGATTTAGCCTAAAGTTGAGGGTCCAAATTGGCCCTTTTCCCTACTTTCAATCTATCCTATGATCATATGTCAACGTCAATTAATGGCATGCAAATTTTACCATTTATTTCGTTTAAGACGGATGATTTATTATTTTATTTTTTTAAGGTTTAATTTGGCACTCCCACCATATTTTTCTTTCAAAAATTATAATATTTATCAAGTGAAAAAAAAAATCTCAATTCCCCATTTTCCCATACTCTCTCTTTAAAAGTTCTAATATAAGGACCAAGTGCAAAACAAAAAAAATTGCCAATATTAAGGTTTTTTTGTCAACGACAAAGTTCAAAGTAGTTTAATTCTCATCACAAGGGAAAAGGAGTGGGAGGGAGTTATGGAATTCAAACCTACTCTCTATATCTGGAGGCGAAGTAGCTAATCTCCATTTTTATGAATTTCACATTCATATCATCTAAATACTAATTATAATAGTTAGAGTTTTTATCTCAATGATTTAATAAAATATAAAAATGAAAATAAAAATTTTATTTAATTTGTTAAGACTATATTCATATTTTTTTTTACCCATTTGAAGTCTTCATATGAATGTGAGATTATAATAATAGATGTTAACTAATTTTGTTACAAAAAAAAAGATGTTAACTAATTCACCTCAAATATCATGTATGTACTTTATTTATTAATTCATGTTCATATCACCATTGTGCTAAAATTATAAATAATATGTCAAAATGTGCTAAAATCACAAATAATATGTTAAATTGTGCTAAAATTACAAGTAATATGTCAAATTGGACTAATTTTGTCAAATTTTAAAGTTTGGTATAAATATGCAAAAGGTAAAAAAGATTGTGATTTTTGGTACCAAAAAACCTTTAAAATAATTATTTAAATTATTTAAATAATTAAAAATAAAAAACTAATTAAATATAAAAGTGACCACTTATTAGATAAATATAATATTTTTATGATACAATAAAATAAGACAAAATATAAAAACTTACTTGAATTTGCAGTAGAATTCATACTTGAAGTCATTAATCATAAAATTAGTTTATATCTTATCCCTTATACCTTAATCACAACTTTATGTGGAGTTAGCTTTGTGTTGTGAGAGATAATGAATTTATATATATATTTATAAATATTTTTATTTAATCTCGTACGTCTGTTACGTAATTCTAAAATCAACGTAAGAGATTAATTTACACAATACAAATTCAAATAGGATACCTTTAATTAATTTTAATTGGGTTGTCTAAAAAATTATTATAATAATTTTTTTGATCATTTTTTACTTCTACTACTACTAATAATAATAATAAAATAAAAGAAAAAACAGAAAATGGTTGATAAATTACAGATTTCATACTTTTTACATTAAATATAAAAAGAAAAATGTATTTTTAGTTTAATAAAAGAGGGATGTTTTAGTTAGAATAAAAAAGATAATTTTTTTTATTCAAAAAAGAGATAATTTTTGATAAAAAAAAAGTAATGTTTCAATTGTAATAGAATTAAAGTATTTTATATAGAATATCATATATATATTTTAAAATAAGAGAATTTTTTTATTTTTTTATGAAAAAATATTATAAATTTTAATAATTAAACGATAAGCATTTAAAATTGAATATAAGGGATTAAGGGGGTGTATTTAATTAGAACTTTTAAATACTTTGATAGATTTTAAAAGTCATGAGGTGTTCAATCCTAACTTTTAAAGAATCTTTAAAAGTTATTGTGTATTCAATAATGACTTTTATAAACTTAAAAAAAGTCTATAAAAGTTAAGGGTTTAATTAAGACTTTTAAATAGTTAATGAAAGTTGAAAGAGCCCTAGAGGGGGGGGTGAATAGGGCTATTGAATAAAAATCGGAATTAAAAATAATTCTTTGCAAGAATTGAAAGAATGTTGAGAAGGAAGAATGATGAACACAAGAATTTAAGGAGTTCGGATTCTCAACAA
>CATIWK010149877.1:0-12506 GCA_949634005.1 Mallotus japonicus | reverse complement strand
GATACTGCTAATGACATTCTTGGAAGGATGAGTTCAACACTTGAGCAAATTATGCTTCAAGGAGAAGAAAATATTGGTCAATTCCTTTACCTTGAAGGGATTGAATATCATATGTGGAACACCTATGATGTTTATTTCTATACATCTTTTGCATTTATTATGCTAATTCTCAAAATTAAACTCAGTGTTCAAAGAGACTTTGCAGCATATAATAAATTGCTTATATAATTAATTTTTTAAATTAATTTTATATTTTATAATAATATTACAAAAATATTTACTCATTCGCTCAAAGCGCGGGGTAGCGACTAGTTGTTAATTAAATTCTAATTGAGATATTAAAACGTCTCCATATTTTTATTGCACAGTGCACACACATGTCTCTCTACAGCATCATTTTGTGACTCATAGAGATAAGCTTTGCACAAAAAGTCAACAATTTGATGTTGACGTCATAAAGTCACAATTGTATTTAAAATTTTTTTTGAATGGAAAATTATAATTTCTTTCTGTATTTTGGCCTAACACACAATTTCATCCCTAACATTTTAAAAAATATTTATTCATCCTTCTGCTACTTCATCCCTGACAGAAAGACTAATGAGTAATAATAAAATAAAATACAAAAATGAATAAATATTTTTTAAAATGTCAACAATGAAATAGTACAATAGGTCAAAACACAGGAAAAAAATTGCAATTTTCCCTTGTCCTTATATTAGAACTTTTAAAAGAAGATCATAAAAGTGGGAGATTAAATCTATAACGTCCAACATTACCTTGGCTTCATATTAGGATGATAAAACATTCATTCTAGACAGATTAGGCAGTGTATTTTGAAGGCAAAAACTAATTTTAAGCCCCTGAACTATAATGGTTTTTTCTATTAAGCCATTACATTGAGCCCCTACGATATTATTTATGTATACATTGAATCCCTATACTATTATTTATGTAATACATTGAGCCTCTAAATTTTTTGCACATTTTTATGGAATTTGTCAAATTGGGACTCAATAGCTATATAAATAATAGTATAGAGGCTTAATGCAATGCAATAAAACGATAGGGGTTCAATAGAAAAAACCGATATAGTTCTGAGACTTAAAAATGGATTTTGCCTATTTTGAAATCATTGAAAAAATAAACATCACTTTGAATGAAAATAACATCTAGAATGGGCATTTATATAGAGTCCCAAAACCGCCAACAATACTCTTAAATTGTTTTGACATGAGATTATATATATATATATATATATAACTTTTAATATATACGTATATATTGTCATTCTTATAATCTTACGCAAATCAAATTAAATTAACCAGAGTTTAATGGACAGTTTAGAACTAAAAAAATAAAAAATTACACCTAAAAGAAAATATCATTTCAACACAATCTGTAAATTCATAAAAATCAATAAACCCATGAAAATAGCCAAAGATTAAATAATTTAATAATATAATTCCTTTCAAAACATCTTTACTCTTTCTCCATTAAAAAAAATCCATGAAAAGAAATTTTAAACCTATTAAGGCATTCAATTTCCAATTACATTGCATACGTATGGTTAAATCTAAAATGAGAATGATTTCTATAATGAGCATATTACACCATATCACTGGAGCTATACATTAAGATATTAATTAAACATATTTATAAATCTAGATACACGTCAAACATCTGATGGTCAAGTATTAAACATTCAAGAAATAAATGAATTATTTCTCTTGCCTAGTCAAATATCTGATGGTCAAGTATTAAACATTCAAGAAATAAATGAATTACTTCTCTTGCCTAGTTGAGTTGGGAAAGAGAAGGGTTCATCACCTTTAAGGTGTCATGAGTTTAAATTTTAGGGGCGCTTTGAAGCCAATTCATCTAGTACTGGCTTATTCCAATCAGGGGTTGGCGCCCTTTAAGATGGAGGTCCAGATCCCCCTCCCACTCCTCTCCGACAAAAATAAATAAATAAATGAATTAATGACATATCACACTTTCGTCCAAAATGACATATCACACCAAATCGTTGGAGCTATACACTAAGACATTAATTAACATATTTATTAATCAAGATATGCATCAAACATCTAATATTCAAGTATTAAACATTCAAGAAATAATTGAATAATGTTAAAAAAATACATGGAATATTGAATAATCAAGGTACTCTTTTTTTCTTTTTTCGTGGAACACACTTACACTATACATAAATTGAGGGAAATATAAGGGAAAAGGAATAGAGAGAAAAATAAATTTTGTATTATTTAACTATTACAAATTAATAGAAAAAAAAAATTAAAGAAAAATTATTCTTCCTTATTCCCCTTGTAGAAGGTGAAATTGATATCCTAAATTAACATATTAAATATTTCAACTCTAAAATATATTGTAATTTAAAATTTAAAATGTTATTTCATTTTAAACAATTATTCTCCTTTTTTTAATTACTCTTAAACTTACCAACTTATCAATTTATTAAAAACAAAACTTAAAAACTCTTTTCAATTAGGCTAGGTGTCTAAATAATCTTCATTCAACTTACAAATACCATTTGATCAAGTTGAAATATCTAAATTGTCAGTTCGTAAGCTGAGAGATCACACTGATAAAAAGTGTAAAATGCAAGAAGTCTCCATATGCTCTATCTTAAGCAATATTGAAATGTACCCACTTTTGATGATCCAAGCACAAAGATGACAAAATTTGCTTCTCTAGATGCACACTCAATTACATCAATTAATCATCATCCACATTTCACTCAACTAACAGATAACAGCAATGCATATATACCAAATCTTCACCAAGAAAACCAAAACTGTTACTCCTATTTTGTCACCTTCTGTGACATACCATAATACAACTCACCCACATACAACTCAAACAAATTCTCCAAGTAAAACTTACCAATCCAAACTCAAATTTTCAAATTTGTTATTTTCTCATCTTAGTTCCTATCCTTGTCCCACATGCAATATCATAGAGTTAGATTTCATCAGCAGATACAGGAACTTAATATCAGTCATAGACAGATGCCATATACTTTTTTGTTCATGTTTCTTCAATATCTATCTACTACCTTGAAAAGCCTGTCTTTGTGATTGCATCAACCACCTTTGACAAAAATGAAATAAA
Organism: Mallotus japonicus; assembly: GCA_949634005.1. Taxonomy (NCBI): domain Eukaryota; kingdom Viridiplantae; phylum Streptophyta; class Magnoliopsida; order Malpighiales; family Euphorbiaceae; genus Mallotus; species Mallotus japonicus. Next base: position 9,371 of record CATIWK010149877.1, on the reverse strand, counting down.
GTGAACAAAAATATGACTTACCCAACAACATTAATAACTTAATATATAATCAGACATGAATAGATAGCATTAAACCAGCAAATTATCCTAAAATCACTACAGGCTATAATTTTTCCGCCTAAGGCAAGTTATATTTATGTTTTCACCAAATAATTAAGATAAAAACACAATTAACAAGATGAGAATGTAAGACTAACAATAGTTAAAATTACAAAATAAAAAGCTAATTAAATAGAGTTAAGTTCTAAACTGTTAATGACAACATATCTGCCTAATCTCTGTCTGGTTGAACTAACAAGACAATGAATCCTCACTTTATCAACAGCTGGTACAATAAATTGAAAACACATCAGATCATACATAAACGATAGGATATGGACCGAAGATTCTTTACAAATGAAATTTTTTTTTTTTTTTTGAAGGTAGAAATGAAAACTTTTTAAAGAAACGAAAACTTTTAAAGAAACAGTTGAGATTTTGGCATTATGATAATCATATTATGGCTATTGGCTAAGTAAGACAAAAATTGATAACAATAAAAGTCAACAAACTGAACCAAATTGCTTGAACTGACAAAGAAACATCAAACAAATACAGCCATTTCAATTTTAAAGGAAGATTCTTGCCCACAAGCCCACACTTAAAAGTATTGCACTAGACTATTGAACGTGCGACAAATACTATGAATATTACACTTGGCCAAACAAATGTGACATATGTTATGTGTCACAAATCTAACCTTGTTGTGTAATAAATACACTATAGGAGTACGTCAAAATTTTCTAATTTCAACTACCTGCATAGATTAATCCAACATTGCTATGTTGTTTCACATAGAAACATAAGGAACTCTTCGCTGAAGCTGGCAATAAAATCTTCAAAAACAAACATAAAATTATACTGCAAATTTGTAAAGGGATGTTGGCATAATAAACTAACATACGGTATCAGCCTCTTTTTTCACTATAAAAGACGGTATATATATATATATATATATAATAATAAGACTAGTCTTAACATGTATAGATGCATTGGCTAAAAACACCCATGACCCAAGACAATGAAATGAAAGCACATACTGTGAACCCTTATTGACACCCTATAATTGCTATACCACAGGATAGTGTGTGCACCCAAGCTCAACCATTCCATACTAGTTATAACTGAAATCTTGTGCTGTTAGAAGAAAAAGGATGGGAGACTATCCCTAGACATTATTCACCAACAAGATACAGTTAAAAGATGCTGGGCCAGGTTTCAAGCTGGCCATACCTGGCCAGGAGCGGGTGCCTAGTGTCAGAAACATAGATGACCCCAAAATAACAAGTGTAAAGTATTCAATCAACTTGCAGAGAGACAGCATAAATGTGAAACAATAATGCAACTTCGTGCCTTTTAGAAGCTGAACCCAATTTTGTGTACTGAAATGACCCATTTATGGCAAGGGGGCGAGAATCAGCCCCACATTCCATACCTATAATTATTATTCAGTCATTACATGGAGCAAGTAACTTGAAATTCTTTTGATTTTTCCTCACCATCATAATCATTTCCATGAAGAAAATAAGGCACAATACATATGCTTACCATAAAAAAGAAATAAAGAGGAGTACTTTCTGAGGTTCCTGCCATAAATTTCCATTAGCACCAACTTGAGAGCAATATATACTTCTTTTCCTACAGCATAAAAAAGAACACAAGATTCTTCTAGGGGGAAAAAGGATGATTAGATAGGGTAAAAAAGCAGACACATCCACAAGTTTTTAACACAGTGAAAATCTAAGCATCAAAGGTAGCTAATTTTCACAAGATGTACTAAACTAAAGAAAAATCCTACCTTTCTTGCTATGCTTACATGAAAACTGTCCGGAGAACATTTTTTGCACATATCAGTCAGCTAATCCAAACTAACAAGACTACCATTTCTCCATATGTCAGAAAGAGGGAGGTGGACGTGGAGGAGGACCCCAAAACATCTCATGAGGCATTTGCCCATTGGGTAGCAAGTTAGGAGGCAAATTATAGACAGGCATAGCCTGAGAAGATTGAGAACCTGAATTATTACCATCACCACCACTACCACCAACAGTATTGTTGTTATTAGTCCCTGAAGTCACCTGCTCCTGCATTTGCATACCTTCCTGCTCTTGTTCCTCAAGTGGTAATCTCTCAAAAGTAGCATTACCAAACGTTGCTGCTATCACCATAACAGGCCCTGATGCCATCAGTGCCCCCACCACTGTCCCACCCACCACTTGTCCTTGCCCACCGGCCAAATACACCGTCAGACCAGAAGCTCCTGGTGGTGATGGGGCAGGAAGAAAGGAACCCGATAAAGATAAAATCTCAAATCTTCCATGTAGTGTGATCACTCCACCAGGCGCTGCTGGTTGCCTTAAAGTGACATTATTTACTATCCCAGTTCCACTGAGGATTGAAACTCCGCGGTGGCGTCGATTGGCAAAAGTGGAAACGCTTTCTACTATGTCACTTCCAGAGCTGATTTCAAGTACATGGCTGCGAAGAGAGTTAGGGCTTTCTTTAGTAATAACTATTGGTGGTTTTGATTTATTTTTTGAACCGGGAGGCCTGCCTCTAGGCCGGCGAGAAGAGCTGCCGCTGCCTGGTTCAATGGTTTCAAGAGCAAAATTATGGTCTTCAGATTCTTGGTGGTTGTCTTTACTATCTTCTTGTTCTTCTAGGTTCTGGTTTTGAGTATGATTGGTGGTAGAGGCGGCTTTAGGGCTGTTATTGGTGACGCTTGTGTTTGTGTCAATGAAATCTTGTTCTCTTCTTGGCCTCAACCGGTTCAAACCAGTAGCACCTTCTTCTGGGTTTCTCAGGTGAAGTGTGGGCGATGAAGATATTGAATCAACACCTCTCATAGCAGCATTTCCAGCCCACCAGCGATTCGCCATGTTTGATTCTTGAAAAAAAGAAAGAAAAAACTCTAAATGTTTTGAACAAAAGAGGAAAAAGGAAAGAACCAAAAAGGGGAAAAAAACCTCTATGTATTGTCACTATTCATCGTTCTTTGTCTCACTCCATCAATGCCTTGTTGAATGATAAAGTGACAAGAACACAACAATGGAAGATATAGACCAGCTATATTAGCTAGCTAAGCTTATTCCTCACCTTTTTTGGTATTTGTTTGTTTGCTATGCGCATATTGAAAGATCACAAACCCAAATCCAACTATATAGATAAAACATACAAATCCAAAACCTTATCTTTTTTATTTTTCACCCAAAAGTTTTTATCAACCAGACCAAACACAGCTAAGAACTAGCTATATCCATGTTGCATGAATCAGACATTAGAGATATGGGTTTCTTTTGTTTTGCATGAAAATCAAAAACCCTAAACCATTAACTTACAAAATTCAAGAAATATCAGATCCAACAACATAAAAAACAACCAAAAAAATGCACTTGTTTTAACTTTCCAAAGAAAACCCAACAGAGATCTAACCCCAAAATCAACTCTAAATCACCTTCCCATGAAACAACTTTCAAAAGACACAATCAATATATAATATACATAAACTCAACTCACCTGATGAAACACGAGACTTGAGTATGCCAAAAAGATTCTTGATATAGTGCAAATTAAAGATTGTTTCTTTAGTCAAAGAAGAGAAAAAAAAGAAACTGTCTTCCACATCTTTCTCTGTTTCTTTTTTCACAAATCTTGTAAAAGACCTGAGCAGAGATAGAGTCAGCTAAGTACAGCAAGGTAAGAGTAGCTTCTGTTTCTGGGGGTCCTCCTCCAGATTTCACAGGCAAACTTTGCCAGTTGTGGTGGGCTAGATAGTTTCCTGCATCTGCTGCAGCTGTTGCTGCTGTGGGTGTACGTTAAAAGATCAGGTAGGCGTACGATAAGGATTCGTGTTGTGTGAATGGCATATTTGAGTGGTTTTGCAGAGGGTGGCTTTAGCTTGTCCCCTTTGGTGGTGCAATGGTTTTTGTTTTTCGCTCTCGCTGTGTTTATCTCTACTAAAAAAAAAGTTCAAGTTTCAAGCTTTTCTAGTAGAATGAGCCTTTGTACCCTGTATCCAACAACTTCATACCATAAATGGTTTCGCCAATGAGTTTGCACCACACCTCTTCATTATTACCCTTCTCCATTTTCTGTTTCACCCAAACAAAAATTTTTGCCATATATGCATATACCATTGTCTATAAAAAATGATATAACTACATATTTTGTTAAAAAAATTATACATGTATTTAGTTCTTTTTTTAGCTAAAAATCTATTTAGTTCGAATTCTAAAATAAATATAATTTTTATAGTTACTGAATATCGAAAACATTATATGTAAAAAAATATTTATTTAATTATATTATATCTAATAGCTATATTAATTTATAATATATAAATATATATTTTATTTTTATTAATTAAATATAAAATATTTAAAATATATAACATAAATATAACTATTAAATGTAATGCATCAGTAAACAACAATTTTTTTTATTATGTTTGATAAGCTATTTAATTTTATTTTCTTTTTACTTATTTTTAGATTTATAGATTATTGATAATTTATTTGTCTTTTCGTTTAGCAAAAGTTTTTTTAACAACTGAGATAATTGTCTTTTCTTTTCCAAAGTTAGGTTATGAGTGGTTACCTATGCATATACTTGACTTTTTTTTTCTTGTCTTTTCGAAAATTAAAAAAAATACAATAATTATAATAAGATTTTAATATTAAAACTATTACTAATTATTATTACCAACAAATAACTATTAATATTGCTATTTTATATATGCTTTGCAAATTCATGTTTACACCATTAATTATCTATTACAATAATAATCATAATTAGGAGTGTAACCGAATCAAACTTTTAAAAATTTAGACTCGGTTTATTTAAACATTTCTAACAATTATGATAACAACTATTATAATTATTGTTATATATATAAACATTAATGGGTGTTAAGTAAGAAAATTAATTTCAAAATATTAATATCATTATAAATTAAATCTGAAACTTTTAAATTTTAGAACCTTTTAAATCATTTGATCCTAGTCTCATTAACTTATGAAAAAAAAAATTAATAGACTATATGTTTCATGGATTTTGCATAAATTTAATATAACAAAATTCAAATTTCTTGAAAAAGAATACATAGACAATCTCTTTTGGATATTTAACTATATTGATGTTGTCTATTTTTAGGTATGTGACTCAACAACCACATGCCATAAAAATAGTTTGGATAGGCTATGAAATGGTATGTGCTAGCCAGTCATCATCTAGTTTCATTGGTCTCTAATGCGGCTATTCTTTTTCCGAATTCATTATTATAAACATAACTAATATTTTATTGATACAACAACAAATTTAATTCTTTTAAATAAGACTGCGGATTAGAGTTATATATATATATTATTTTATTTTTTTCTAAACTCATATGATTTAAATTTAAAATAGTTAAAACTCTTATAACTACTTGATATTAGAAATATTGAATATAATATAATATTTTACCTTTAATTATTATTATTATTATTATTTTACCTTTTTTCACTTTCTTTTCAATTTGGAAAGACAATTTTAGAAAAAAAAAATAGTGCATATTTTTTTCCTCACTTATTTTCTTTTGCTTCTCTAAACATGAAAAATTTATTTTTCTCCTTTATTTTTTCTTCTTATTTTCTTTCCTTCGTTTTTTTCCACCGTTGACATGGGGGCAGATTCACCTAATAAAGTGGTGAGAAGACAATATGAGGCAGGCTTGCACTTGCAGCATCCATTCCTGCACTTCATTGTACTATGAATTAATTATTACAAATTTAAATATTACCTAACCTAGGTCAAATTATGGTATTCAAAAAAGTACACCTAAATATCAATAAATAATATTCACTCACGATACAATATTGTAAAATAATAATAATAATAAAAAGAAATCACTCATGTTATAGGCAATTTTTTTATAAATAACTAATAGTTATGTGTTTCTTAATTCTCATGATATCAATGTCTAATTTTTTTAACCTGTACTCATCGTTATATATATAAATTTTTTTGGGCGATTACTCATCGTTATATATATATAATTCAATTTGATCCTAACAATATTATAATGACAATAAAAAATTTTCAACAATTAACATAACCGAGTGCATATCTCATAATGTAAACTTAAAATATTATTTAAATCAGAATAGTTTATACTAGTTGATTATTAGTAATCAAACTATATTTTTAATCAATTATACATTCAATAATTTTTTTATTAATAGGGAGGTCATATAACCTAAATTTTGATAAATTGTACAACAAAAATCAGTCCTCTCCTTCAAATCGATGACGGCAGAAATCAAATTATGTACCTTAAGAGTTAAGATACCTTTAAAGAGGAGTTACTTCTTCATTGACTATACTTCAACAATTTTAATAGATGTAAGGTTAAGAATTTTTCAATATTGGTATAGGAGAATGGGTAATAAACTTTTAAAACTATAAGATGTTACAGTCTATTATCGTCATGTGTTTTTAATCACATAATTATTAATAACTATGTAGTTCAGAGTGCAGTAATACTTTTAGGGAAAAACTTATTAGGTGGCTTTCAAATTTTTATAATTTATTTTATTGAATCCTTATATATTTTAGTTTAAAAAAAATTCCTATATATTTATTATGTTTTAAATAACTTTTAAACATTTATTTAATATAACATCAAAATATCCAACCCTTAAACATTTTAATGATACAACATCGAATTTTTAAATATCAATTATACTTTATGTCTTTTTGTCAAAAAAGGTTCGATGTTTAAGAGTTTTTTAAAACACAATAAATATATAGAGACTCAATAAAATAAACCACATCAATTTAAAAGTCACGTAATAAAATTTTCCTATTTTTAGTTATGTAATTGTCAACAACTATCTAATTCACAGTGCAAATAATTATGTGACTAAAAACACATGTCGGTGATCAACAATAATATCTCACATAATTTTTTTTTTTGGCTTAATTTTTGCAAAAGAAAATGTCAAACCTTATGAGAAAATGTTGTCTAAAATGTGTTTTTGGACGGCATATTGAGCTAATATGGACTGTTAAAGATTGACCAAAACATATATATATATATATATGTGGACTGTTAAAGTGTGGAATTGAGCATAGAAGATAAGGGCGAGGTTGCTTGAAAGTGGCTCAAAGCATTTCGTAAGAGACGGACTTGGTTGCTGCTGCCTGCTGGGGCTCGTGTCTTTCTGCCATCCCTCCTTTTGTGGGGTTCGTGTCTTACGTCGGGGTAGTGCTAAAAGTGCATATATACGCTGAGAAAAGAGTTGAGTGGGACTACGTCAGTGTCTGTATATATAGACAAAAAGGATCGAAAGCAAATGTATTCTTCTAGGACATACACTGCACCATACAACATGGCCACCAAAAACTGAGCCCACCCAGCACCCCGCGCGCCCGCCACCGCCACCGCCACCACGGCACCACCAACCCTTCTCTTCTATATCTTGTATTGGATTGAGCGGCCAATATACTACGAAAAAGAGTTGGTGTCTCCAATTCAATGGTTAATACATAGAATAGAAAAAACAGAAAAAAAACAAACAAACAAACGAATAGTTAGCAAATAATATATAAAGGAAGATTTTTCTACTCCAAAAATATTCTATATAAAGGTTAAATTTATTATAAATTAAATATTTTATGCTTAATTAATATAAATAAAATATATATAAACTTTGACTGTTAAAATATAATATATACATTTTTTTTGGTCAAATTAAAATATAATATATACATAATAAATAAAATTTTTTATAATTTTAAATTTTTGTTAGCAAACCAAACTTCATAGATACCAATTATATTTTGTTGATTCGGATTAAATTAATAGTCAAGTCTTTTATATCTCTATTTAAATTTAAATTGTATAAATTATATATTTTTTATATTTAATAGTTTCACTAATTAGTAGTTACACGTATTCTAATTATATTGAAATTAAATCAAGTAAAATTCATAAATAGAATAATAGTACATATCTATTTATATATAAAAATGTAAAATATAAATAATTATCAGGTGATTTTACTCGATAAAGAGCAATCTTGTAATTTAGTCTGTCAATAAGTATAGACAATTCATATTAACACCATTAAAAATGATGACATTGTCTGGGTAAAATTGAAATTTCATATTAGTTACAAATTTTAGCCTCTAATTAAAAATGAATGAAATTATAGGGTAGTTATTTGTACTTTCATGAATTTATCAAAAATAAAATAATTTGTTTTATTTAAGAATATTTATTTTAATTTATGAAATAAATATAAAGAGATCATTTATTTTTTAAATTTTTATTATTTGATATTTTTTATTAATTTTTGATATTTTTGGAATTATTAATATACATTTATCAATTTTTTGTTTTATAAATATATTTTTAATAATTATAATTATTTTCGCAGAGTGCTAGTAATATTTTGTAACTAAAAATGTTATTATGTAAGTAAAATTAATATTATTTTCCTTTTTAAAAAAAACTAGTGCATACAAATATCAAGAATTGCTAATTCTTATAAATTATTACTACTTTTGTAAATTTAAAATATGTTTATAAAATAATTTTATTTCTATTACAACAAAAAATAATGGAAAATACAAATATTATTAAATAAAATAGAAATAATTAAAGGAAATATATAAAATGAAATATATTTTATAAAATTATATTTTTACAAATAAATTTTTAATAAAGTGTTAGCGTTATTTTATAACTAAAAGTGTAATTATATAAGAATTTGATTTTTTTAAATAAAGGTGACAACATTTTTATGGAAAAGTTTTAAATTTTATGAAAATAATTTTTTTTTTCTTAAATGCCACAAGTTACTATCATTTTCTAAATTATTATAATAATTTTATTATTATTATTGTAGAATTAAAATATTTTATATAATTGTTAAGATAATTCTACTTTATTTACAATAGAAATAATGGAAAGTATGAATATTATATAAATATATGTTTATTAATTTCTTATTTTATAAAAATAAGATATATTTTTATAAAATATCTTTTATAATTATATAATTTTTCATAAAGTGTTAATGCTATTTTTATAATTAAAAGTATTATTATATAAAATTGATATTATTTTTGAAAATATTTTTATTTCATGAAAATAATTGATATAAAAATAGTTATTTATTTTATTTCACAAGTTCCAAGTTACTTTTTTTTATAAATTTAAGATATTTATAAAATATTTTTATTTTATTTACTATAAAATAATAACAAAAAGTATAAATATCATTAAATAAAGTAAAAAATAATTAAAAATTAATAATATATCAAATCAATAATCAATAATTAATAAT
>CATIWK010149870.1:0-25462 GCA_949634005.1 Mallotus japonicus | reverse complement strand
AGATCGACTCAAAAAAATTCGAAATCAATTCGATTATTGTCAAGTCGAGCTCGAGCTACTCGATAGGCTTGCGAGCTTAATTGAGTTTGTGTGTATTTACTATTTTACATTTTATTTTAATATAATTATAAATACATCTTATCGAACTGAGTCGAGTTCGAGTTTGAGCTCGAGTTGAGTTTGAATATTTTAAAAAATTTAATTAATCAAGTCAAGTAGAGTCAAGCTCGAGTGTCTTAATTATTTGATCGAGTCAAGCTCAAACTTAAAAAAAAAAAAGAGCTCGATCAAGTTTAGGTCGAATTCGAGGTTCAAGTTTGAAAGTCGAGCTCGAGCTCGAGCTTAACAATGTGTCGACTCAACTCGTCTCGATTACACCCCTAGTTCAAACTTTAAAAATGGATAGTAAGTCAGTGCTTCACCGATTTTGCTCTGATTGTGTGCTTACTAGATTGAAATGGGCCCCATTTTCTGCATAGTCAACTGCCAACTTATTTGCCATATATCGCGAATAAATGAAATGACAAAATAGTAGTTAATATATGTGTTTGCGCCATATTTGAAATTTTTGTATGAAATATGTTATGGCCATTAAATTAATGACATAATTTGATTTAATTAAAAATTTGAAGCCCAAAATAAGTGAAAAGCTCAGCCCATAACCAGTGTAACTTAATGATTAAGGCACAAGAAGATTCTAGAGATGGAAGCAGCTTGGTGACAAAGCAAGAAAATTTTGGAACTCTGAAAGACTTGGGGAAGTGAACCAAAGTGAAGGTTATGGGCGTTCAATTCTCCAATTAATGACAAATGGAGAGAACAACTTATTAAGGAAGTTTGTATTTTTGACTATAAATACAGGGCATCTACAAGCATGAATGATCTATACACCAATCATCAAAAACACATCTACAACCAATCAACAATCTTCAAACACCAATCATCAGCAAGTTGTATTTTTAGCGCAGAATTCTAGTTCACAGCAATATTTTCTTTCTAGTTTTAAAGCACAAATCATCTTTTAGCTTGTACTAAATTTCAGTCAATGCAACTTCCTTTTATTTTTCAAGAATTCCTTTTGTCATTAAATTTCATTTCATTTGTTTGAAATCCAAACAAATTGTGATAAAGGAGTTTGGGAACCAGTAATTCGTATGAAAGAAGTCACATTTTTCTTTGAGGAATTTCTCCTCTAGCATGCTCGTAAAATTTCATCAACAATTTTTTGGCACGCACCCAAAAATTGGAGAAACAATATTCCAACTACTTTTCACCTTAAAGTACCATTTTCCTTTTCCTTGCACCACTATGCACAACCACCATGATCGCTTCACTCTATAACAAAAACACAATTCCACTATTAATTCAATCAAATCATTTGTTCCTACATTATAAATTATTTTTTCTCAGTCACTTATTTCATTCAATCAAACAAAATTTTGTTTGTCTTCTTAAAGATTTAATAGCCTTGAAAGGAGACTTGGGCTCTTTGGTAGCTTTATCTATTTTCTTAGGGAATAAAATTGGGTTATTAGGCAAGACACCTCCATGAGCAATGGTAACACCTGCTAGCAATTTCTTGAGCTCTTCATCGTTTCTCATTGCAAGTAATACATGTCTTATTATTATCTTATTCTTCTTGTTGTCTCTTACTGTATTTCTAGCCAATTCAATACCTAAACCCAAACAATCCTTCGAATTAGAACTTTGTTTTGGCTAGCAATAAAATAAGCATTTTTCCAATAACTAAATAGACATTTTGAGTCTAAAATCAATAATCCAAACAATAAACAATCAAAATAAAGAAATGGGCATTTGGATTTTAACTCATTTCATCTGCTAGGTACTCAAGAATAGTAGCCAAATAAATAGCAACACAAGTACCAAGCCTCTGAGCATATCAACCCTTTCTTAAGTACCATTCTACCCACTAGAAATCGAAGACCCACATTCATGGATCTTGACATGGGCTTCTGTTTTTGGCCTCCAACTTTTCCTTCTGCAAGTACCCTTATTCACTTTCCTTTCAGTCTCCATTTTTTTAGTATAATATTTCACAGCAACAAAATAAAAAGATTGTAACAGTGAATAGATTATAATGTGGTGTAGTGACTCTATTTTCGATTGGATCTTTTATAGCTATTTTTAATCAAGTTGCAGATATTTTGCTTCATTTTTCTATTTTGTTCTTCTTCTCAATTTTCGTGTTTGATTCAATCATTTTAATGAAAAAACTTAATTCCTAATTTTCAAAAAGACATAAGTTGAGAGTGATTTTGTCCACTAAAAAAATAGCACATGTGGCACTTGACATAGCAGCTGACTGAAACAAGATTGGGGCCTGTTTGATTTGACTTAGCCTATAATTAGCTTTAAGTCGACCGGAGACTCTAAATTGATATATCTTTTTAAAGTTCAAACACTTGATTGCAAAAAGAAAAAACTAAAAATTTTAGACACTAAATTTGCAATTTTGCCTTAATTATTTACATTAATAAACACTATAGAAATATGAGAAGAGAAGAGGTATTTTCTATATCATATGAAGAATGAATATACACACACACATATATATAAGGTAGAGGGCAGCCATTTAAGGAAGAATTGACAAATCCCTCTAATTAAGCTATACAAATTAATCCTCATGATCAATCCCTATAATCAAGCTACAGGTTGTAACACTCCCCCACAAGTTAGAGTATAAATATTAATCATGTCCAGCTTGTTATAAATATAATATATTCGAACTCCATTCAAAGCCTTTGTGAATATGTCTCCTAGCTACTCTCTAGTTTTCACATACCCAGTTGAAATGAAATTTTATTGTAGCTTTTCTTGAATAAAATAACAGTCAATTTTGATATGCTTAGTCCACTCGTGAAAGGTGGGATTGGAGGCAATATATATTGCAACTTGGTTATCACACCATAATTTCACTAGAACTATTACTTTGAAAGCCAACTTTTATCAGTAGTTGATGTATCCACATTCCTTCACATGTTAATTGAGTCATAGCACAGTATTCTAATTCTACACTAGATCGAGAAACAAAACTTTGCTTTTTACTTTTCCAAGAAACCAGATTACCCCCAAAGAACACATGATAATTCGTAGTAGATCATTAATCTATCTTAAATCCTGCCCAGTTTGCATTTCAAAACACTCAATTTAACAATGACCATGATTGTGATATACAATACCTTGTCTAGGGACTCCCTTTAGGTAGCACAAAATTTGTTCTAAAGTTACATAATGATGAACTGTAGGGAAAGCCATAACCTGACTCACTATACTAACTAAGTATGCAATGTTAGGATGGATAAATATAAGATAATTTAACTTCATAATCATCTTCTGTATTTCTCAAGATCTTAGAAAAAATCTCCTTCTTTAGTAAGTTGTGAGCTAGGGGACATAGGTGTGTTACATGGTTTTGCACCCAATTTATCTATCTCAGATAGAAAATCAAGAACATATTTTTGTTACCTCGATTCACAAGAAATATTTCAGACTTCCTAGATAAGTGAGTCTGAAGATGAGTTTTCAGAGATGAGATGCATGTACTATCATTACCAGTGATAACTATATCATCAATATATAAAACCAGAAGGATGATGCTAAATGTAGAGTTTCTATAAAAAAAAACTGAGTGATTATATTGATTCTTTTAAGACCGAACTGCTCTATTGCCTTATTTGAATTTACCAAACCAAGCTCTAGGGCTTTGCTTTAACCATATCCTTCTACACTTAGTTCCTCACTTCCTTTCTTAACCCAAGAAATTAGAAGAAAAAGAACCTAAGCTAGAGCATACAACCCACTCTCAAAAGAGTATTGAAAGAATATAAGAAAATAGAAGGAGAATTAAAGCACAAATTGTTCTAGGAATTAAATTTTCACAACTAACACTTTCTAACCTCTTAAATGAACTTTTCAGGACTTGTATTTATGGTTAGAGATTAAAATGTAGTTTTTGGAGTGCATTAAATTAATCTTCAAGCTTCCATGCCTTCATTAAATGAAAAAAATAGCTTTTTTTTAGGATTTCAGCCAGTGACGATTGTGATATACCATGTCATGATCATGATCGTTGATTAAACTAGCCGTTGGAGTGGCTATGTGACTATTGTTGAGTTTCTAGGTGGATCGCGATTGTGGTCATAATCGTGACTGGAACCGTAAGGGCCACTGTCCTTCTTTGGTTTTCATGTATTTTATAAGTCATGCTCATGGGATGCATTCGTGACTTTTGCCACGATCATGATCATGATCGTGATCAGGATTGTGAGGGCTACTGTCCCTTTTAGCTTTTGATAAGGACTTTGGTCAAGCTTACGCGTGAGCTCGGATCATGAGGTATGTCACAGGCATAATCTCGGTCGTGATGTAGACCGTTAGAACCATTATCTGAATTCTTTCTTTTGTTCCTTATAATCATGATTAAGCTTGGCATGATCACAACCTTGATAGTGTGATCACGGGCATGATCATGATCGTGATGACAACTGTGGGGACCACTGTCTCCATTACTCCTTTAAGTCTTTTGGTAATCTTGAGCTCGTGAGGATGCTCATGATAGCGATGAAGATTGTGAGCATCATTGCCTTAATGCTTTAATTAAAAATTTAAGCTTAGTTTTGCACCTAACTTATTCACACTTATAGCAAACATGTTGGCAACTCAAAATTGCTTTGTTAAAATCAAAATAAGGGTAGATTAAGCTTTAATCATGCAAATGGCCAACAATCTCCCACTTTTTAATTTTGACAAACAATTTTGAGTATCATTTAAAATTAATTATGCAAGTATTTGAGTATAGTGCTCCCCCTCGATATGTGCACATGAGATTTGAATTTTAAGAAATGTTCCTCCTCACTTGATGCACAATTGATGAGGCTTTAATATTGCATATTTGAGATAAGCAATTATTGGGCATTAAAAGTAAATAATTAAGAAATAAATTAATATACACAACTAAGAATTTTGATTAGTGCACTTAATACTCAAAACAATATACTTCTCCCCTTTTGATAAAATGCAAAAAGGAGAGTGAAAAGGCACATTTCTAAAAATTAAACACAAAGCTCAAAATGCAAAGAGGCATAAGATTAATTAAAATAAAATTTGCATTAATATGAAAGAGATGTAGTCCAAGACTATCACATTTAAAGATGAGAAAAACATAAAAACTAAAACATTAAAAAATAAGGAAAAAATAAAGATGTGAAAAACAATAAAAGGAACTAAGAGTCATCTCTTTCTTGAGGAAGGTGAGGAGGATGGGAAAAAGGAGCATATTGTCAAGCATAGCCTTGCCTTTTATAAAGGTAATGCACATCTTATTGAAGGTGTGCAATATAATCATCCATTTGATCAAAATAGGAGTTGAAATTGGACTCCATAAGGGACATTCAATCAAATAGTTGCGCAACCCATTGAGGCTTATCTTCAACTCCTTGAGCACCTCTTGAAGTGCCTTCACTCCTTTCTCTTTTTCATTGAGTGGATGGTCTTTCTTGAAGTTCTCTTCTTCACCCTCTTATTCTTTAAACTCCTTAATTTGACGAAGGATTTCCTCCATGTCATCACCTCTTCTACTCCCCTCTTATGGTGCATCATCTTTCCAAACCTACAAGTTGATAACACTCTTAAATTATTTAGAATTTTTTATAAAGTTATCATCAAGAAGAATGGAGGAAATAGAAGGAATGGACTAAAGATTTGAGAGGTTGACTTAAAAGTATTGAGCAAGTTTAGTGATAATGCATCCAATGCAAATTAAGTCGGAAACACTATCACTTATAAGCCACAACCTCAATTGAAAAAATCTTCCTAGAGCAATGGGATCATTGTCAACCATGTAGTGAATAATAAAGATGTCATCTAAGGATATTGCTTTATTGCATGACTTCGAGCGATGAAAGTGTAGATTAAGAACCTATGAATGTACTAAAAGGATTTAGAGTTAATGAAGGACGCTTTGGTGTGTCCGACTATGAAAGTGGAGGTTTGAGATTTGCAATGCTTCACTAAAAAGGAGTGTGGTAGCTAAGTGGACAAAGTTAGACATGACCATCCTTAGAGAAACCAAAAAGAGTATTAAAACTCTAGAGAGGTCATGAATCTATCTTTTTCCCCTAACCTAAATCTCATAGTCAAGCGTGGATTTTTGGTCATCAAAAGATGTTGACCTTAGAGTGTAGGTAGAGAGGAATTCAACAACAAGGGAAGGGTAGGTTGGAAGATAAGAGAAAGCAAAGTCAAAGGCTTATACCTTAAGAAGTAAAGCTTTAACTTCTCCATAGCAACCCAATTTTTCAAGAGTGCTTTATGACATGAATTGAGAGGGGATGAAGTTTCTCTTTTGAAAAACTTAAGTCCTCTTTTTAATTTCATTGGGGTTGTAAGAGAAAGGTGGATGAGATTTATTTGGCTTCTCCTTGAGGGGTCTCTTAGGAGTGTCACCATGAGAGGAGGAAGATTTGTTTGGCTTCTTTAGTGCCATTGAGAGCATGTGGAGGAGAAGAAGAAAGAATTTTTGAATCTTGAAGAATGAAGAAGAAGAGAGATGAAAAGTAAAGAGAATGGATGAAAGTATCCTATTTATAGACTAAATAAAAATTAAAAAGGGTTTAGGAGCTGTTACAAGGTCATAAAGACCACAAAAATTGTTCCTGATTTGAAAAGATGTGTCCTTTAATAACATGGATTTGTTTTCCAAAGTCTGCCAGGACTGCACTTATGATTGTGACATACCAGTCACGATCGTGATATGCAGATCACGACCAGGATCAAGGTTGTGAGCACCACTGTGATAGAAGGAAATTAACAGGTGTCACAATCTAAATAGTCACCGATAACGATCATGATAAAAGTTCCATACAATCCATGAACTTTTAAAAAAGTTACAATTAAGTCCAAAAAAGTTTATTCAATTATACCCTTCTCAGGCATGATTTACAAACCTTAAAAAAAATTAAAAGAGAGGAATTTTGGCATAAAAATCATATAGTTTTAAACAACTAGAAACAACGAAAACAACCAAAAATAATCGAAACAAGCAAAATAAAATAACAAATAACGCTTTAAAGTTTTCCGAGTCAATTCAATGGAAACAGAAATATAACAATCGAAAACAACTAAAAAACCAAAAATAATCAAAATAATCGCCGAAACAACTAAATAAAATAAAAAATAATCATTTGAATTTTTTCAAGCTAATCTAACAGAAACAAAATCAGAATAAAAATATAATCAAAATAAGAAGAAGAAGAAGAGAACTCAAGAATAACCCAAGTATAAACAACCAAAACTAATGAAAATTAACACCTACCCATTACGATTCAATTGTATATGGTGGTTTTCAATACACAAAAAATAATAAGATGAGAAAGTGGATATTTATATGATTTAAGAAGAAATTTTAATTAGAAAATTTATGGGTTTGCATGTAAAAGATGTTGATTAATCTATAATTAATGAGGCTAGTTTTAAATTTAAGAGAAGAAGAAAATGAAGAGATAGAGAAAAGGATGAAGAAAGCAGAGCAACAAAAAAGCACAGAAACAAAAAATGCTGAGAAGAGAAGAATGGAAGAAAAAAATATAAAACTAAAAAAAGACGTGTCATGTGAAACACAGGAAAAGAAAACTATATATTTGAGAATATTTAGATTAAATTTAGTGTACAATGTAATTTTACTTTATAAAAATAACTTCAGCAAAGAAAGTTCTAAAAATTAAGGCCCATTTGTTTGGGTAAAAATAAGTCCATGAATGAGAATGGAAATGATCCATTCCCTTTATTACTATTTTTTTTAATTTTAAACCCATCTGAAATGGGAATCTATTACCCTAGGAATGGGAATAGCTCGTTCCCATCCACCTCATGGATAATGAATTTTAATTCCCTTATAATCACGTCAAACCAACTATGGTTAAATATTTAAATATTGTCATATATTATTTAAAATTTATAAATAAAATATATAAATTAATAAAAATAATTATTAAAATGTTTGAATAAAAATATTTATTAAAATAAATAATTTTTACAATAATTTAAAAAATTTTTAATTTAAAAAATAGAAGCAACAGGCTATTCAATCATTTTTGTATATGAAAGGCCCAAGAGAGGGGGTGAATAAGGCTAATTGATATTTTAGAGAAATTAAAGAAATAAAATAAGTTTAAGAGGTAAGAGAAGAGAAGAATTAACATAACCTATTTAGAGATTTCAGTTTATCAACAAACTTATGTCTCCACCTAACTTATTTTCAAGTTAGGATTTTGCAAACCTACTACCAATCTATTACACTAGATTGAAGTATAACTCTTGAGTTTTGAGACTCAACTCAAACCTTTACACTTTGAACTTTTCTAGGCTTAGCTCTAACCAAATTTCTAAAATTTCAAGTGTTGTGTGGATCACACTTAAATCAATTCCTTAGAGAGAAATCTCACTTCCCTTTCTTCCTAACCAAAGAAGGAGTAGAGAATGAGAATTTCTAGCTCTAAACACATAACCCAAACACTCAAAGTGTTTAACAATACACACTTAATTGAATGCAAAAGGAAGCAATCGATAACTTGAGAATTTAGTAGATTTCTAAGAAAATTAATGTTTTACCAAACTCTCCAACCTCCTTAAATGACTCTTTAACACTTGTTTATATAGATTGATGGTGAAAACTAGCTGTTGGAGTGCA
Organism: Mallotus japonicus; assembly: GCA_949634005.1. Taxonomy (NCBI): domain Eukaryota; kingdom Viridiplantae; phylum Streptophyta; class Magnoliopsida; order Malpighiales; family Euphorbiaceae; genus Mallotus; species Mallotus japonicus. The sequence continues at coordinate 16,755 of CATIWK010149870.1, read as the reverse complement.
TTAAATTCATCTTTAATCTCCCTCAACTTTATTAAATAAGATTTTAACTTTTTGTAGTGAAACAGATGTTCATGGTTGTGAGGGGCTTACTCATGATTGTGAGCTTTGAAAAACTAGCTGTTAGAGCTCAAATATGTCTGTAGGAGCTAAGGCACACCATCCTCAAGATCGTAAGTCATAAGATCCTCCTCATGATCGTGAGGGGACCAAAGTTCTTGGCTTGTCTTGGCTTCAATCAGGTTCCTACTCATAAGTGCTCCTCACGATCGTGAGCGCCACTTGTGAGGGGCAGTCTAAGCATAAAAAATTCAACTTCTTAACCTCCATAAAGTCCTCTTTTGATTCATGATTTTTAGTGTGACTTTAAGGGGCATAAATTGTGACTTCATAAGCTTTAAATGGGCTACAATTGACCTTAATTAAGTCATGATCTTGAGTTTGAGTTTGAGGTCCTTTATATTGAACTTAAATAGACTTCAACCCTTAATGACTACAATTATTTCTAATAAGTACACTTTGAAGCAAGGATTAATAGGTTCAAATCATTTGTTAAAGTCAAAACTAGATGTTGATCATGCAAATGATCAATAATCTCCCCCTTTTTGACTTTAACAAATAATATGAGTAGTCAATAAATATATGTAAGTGTGTGAGTGTGTTTAATGTAGATTAGTCCCTCTTAATATTACACTAAGTGAGTTTGTGAATATTGCTCCCCCTTAATGTATGCATAAGTATTGAAAAAAGTTGTAATGACAATTATATGTTAAGCATTAATCAATTTAATTGAGCAATTATTTTAAGCATTCATCATTTATGTTAAGCATGCATATATGTTAAGAAATCATCAATGTTCAACAATTTAAATTAAACTTTAACTGTTCTCCTCCTTTTGTCAAAGAGTAAAAAGGGTAAAAACAAAGGACAAGGAGAAAAGAAAAGAAATATATTGTTTCATTACTTCAATTAAGAAAAGTACATAAGGCATAAAAAAAATAAACTATGATAAAACATAAAGAACATGGAATTAAATATATAAAAGAGATAGTGCATGTTGTTTAGAAGATCCACTAGACACAAAATGCATGAAAAGGGAATAAAAACATGGAGATATTAGGCTTGTGGGGGTATTATCTTGATCATCTTCATGGCCCTAAGGATCTTGGGGAGGTAGAGTAATTTATTAGCAAGTGTAACCTTGCCTTTGATAGAGGTAGTTGACGTTAAAATCAAAAAGATATCCTTTGATCAAAATGATCATGACAAGCATCCATATGTTGAAGTTTGATTTTGCCAACGACATTCAATCAAAGAATTATCCTACCTATTTCAGCTCTTCTTCTATGCCTTAATCCATCCTAGAGGAAGTCTCTCATCTTGGTCACTTCCTTAGGGCCATTTCGATTAAAGAATTTTTTACCCATTTCAGCTCTTCTTCTATGCCTTGAGCCATCCTAGAGGAAGTCTCTCGTCTTGGTCACTTCCTTAGGGCCATTGGCAGAGCTTGAGTAGGAGCTTGGGCACCTTGATCTTATTCTTCACCATTGCCCTCTTGATCAATACCATAAGTGTAAATTCCTTCAATGTCTTCCAAGTATTATGCAAGTTCCTCATCGATGCCTTTATCTTCATCATTCCACAACCAATTATCACCCACCTTTTTGAATTATTTAAAGTTTTTTTATAAAGGTTTCATTAAGAAGGGTAGGCGAATATAATCTTAGTTGGAATGGTTAATGTTAAAATGGTAGGCTATCCTAAACACAATTGCACCAACACAAATGCTCCCACTAATACTATCACTCACTAATCGAAGCCTTCATTAGAGCAATCTTCCTAACTCAAAATTTATATTGTCAATAATACAAAAGAGTAAGAAAATATCATAAAGGATACTGCCTCATTGCTAAACCCTCTAGAATGAATAAAGTAAGTAATGAATCTATGAAAGTACTATAATGCTTTAAATTTAAGAGAGGATGGGCTTAGTATGACTAACCCAAAAATTATGAGGAGACTATTGAATGTTGGTTTGAATAAGACCCCCTTATTTGAAACCAAATAAGGAATTAAACTTTTATGCGATGAGAAACTTGTCTCTATCCCCCAATTTAAATCTCATCCTATTAAGTGGGTTATGTTCATCCATAAATTAGACCTTAAGACAAAATGTACATTGGAACGGAATGACAAGATTAGGAAGAGTGGGTTGTGTTCTAAAAGCAAAATCAAACATACATATTATCTCAATATAGCCTTTCACTTGATCATAGTTTCCTAGTTTCTCCAAGGTAAATTTAGACATGTGTCTAGAAGGGATTATAGTTCTTTTAGAGAAGTGATCCATCCTAATTCGGACTTCACTTGAGGAATAGAAGATATTGATATTTTTTGGGTTGATCTTTGCTTGCTCTTATTGAGGTGGAGGATGGAGATTATGGTTTTTGCCTTAAACTCTTCTTGGGTGCCATTGAAGAATGTTGTAGGAGAGAAAATGTAAAGAAGAAATGCCTTGGTGTATAGAGATTCAAAAGCAATTTAAAGGAGTGGAGAAAATATGTATAGAGAAGAATGTATAAAGAGGTAGGATGTAAAGTGAGAAGAATGCAAATATAAGAGATTTTTTATTGAGAAAAAACATCAATAAAGACACCTAGATTAAGTTTAAATCAATGGTAGAGAGTATTTGGCCATTTGATCTTGGAAAGGGTTAAAATGTGTCATAAGTGCAAATTCAGCCATTTTAAAAAGGCTACTAAAATACTCTATCATGACCATAAGCATCGATCATCACATAAGTCACAATTGTGAGCGTCGATCGTGAGTAGCGCAAAATCTGTGCCCAACAAATGTCACAAGCAGCAGTTTTAAAGCTAATGACCATGAAGAAGATTTTTAAAAAGTCCCTGTACTTTCAAAATGTTTTCAATTAGATTTAAAAACCTTTGAAAAATATTGCAATTTCATTCTTTTGGACAAAATTGGTAGATTTAAAACTTTAAAATTAAGGTAATTTTGGTAATTAATAACATTATTTTTGCAATTAATTTTCATCATGCAAATAACATTGGATCTTGATGCAGTCATTAATATTTGCAAGTTTAATAATTAATCATATGAACTAATTTCAATAATTAATCATTAATTAGCACAAAATTCAAATTCAATGTAATGAAAAATTAACAAGTTCATGTATGTTCAACAATACAAAAGCAAATAGGCATTCATAGAGACTACTTGAAACTAAAATCATCAAGCATACCAAGCTCTTACTTAATAAAGTTTAACCTTCTTCATTAAGAGGCTTGGTAAATATATCTGCTAGTTATTGATTAGTATCAACAAATTCAAGTATAATGTCATCGTATTAAGCATGATCATATAAGAAATGATGTCCAATGTCAATTTGTTTAGTTCTAGAATGTTGAATGGGATTATTAATAAGGTTGATAGCACTTGTATTGTTATATTTGATTGGAATGTGATCAATAATAATACCATAGTACATTAGTGTTTTTTTGCCATAGCACTTGAGAGCAAAAATGACTTGTTGCCACATATTCGGCTTCAGCGGTAGACAAAAGAACCGAAACTTATTTCTTACTCAACTAAGAAATTAAGCATTGTCCTAAAAATTGGTAAATTCTAAAAGTGTTTTTTCTATCTAGTAAACTACAGGCAAAGTCGACATTTAAATAACTAACTAAGTCAAAGGTTGAGTTCCTAGGATACTAAAGTCTTAAATGCAAAGTCCCAATGAGATATTTAAAAATAATTCTATTAATATCATGCAAATGAGACTATTTAGGATTAGATTAAGACCTAACACATAACCATGTAGTAAACATTATATCAAGTCTACTAACTATAGGATAGAATAGGGATTCGATCATACCTCTATATTTCTTCTCATCAATCGACTTGCCATTCTCATTTTTGGAGAGTTTGGTGGTGGTGCTCATAGGAGTCTTGCTAGCTTTAGCTTCTTCTATGCCAAACTTCTTAAGGATGTCCCTTGTGTACTTTATTTGATTGATGAAGATCTCATCTTTGCATTGCTTTATTTGAAGTCCAAGGAAGAATTTGAGTTCACTCATCATGCTTATCTCATATTCACCTAGCATCAACTTATAAAACTCCTCACATAAATAATAGTTGGTGGCACCAAATATAATGTCATCAATATAAATTTGCACAATGAGCAAGCCCTTGTTGAACTTCTTTATGAAAAGAGTTGTGTTAACTTTTCCTTTAAAGAATCCCTTCTCTAACAAAAAGTTTCTCAACCTTTCATACTAAGCTCTAAGAGCTTGTTTCAATCCATACAATGCCTTAGTTAGTTTGAAAACATGATTTGAAAGCTCATGACTTTTAAAATCCAGAGGTTGTTCAACATACACCTACTCTTGAATAAAACCATTTAAAAATGCACTCTTTACATCTATTTAAGAAAGTTCAAAATCCATATAAAATGAAAATGCAAGCAACATCCTAATGGCCTCTAACCTTGCAACTGAGGTAAAGGTTTTATTATAATTAATGTCTTTGTATTGATTATACCTTTTGGCCACTAATTTAGCATTATTTCTAGTTATGACACCTTATTCATTTAACTTGTTCCTATAAACCCATTTGGTGCCAATAATGGGATGATTTTTAGGTCAAGAAACTAAGTTCCAAACCTTATTTCTCTCAAATTGATTGAGTTCTTCTTATATTACAAGGACCCAATATTCATCCTTCAAAGCCTTATTAGTAGACTTCAGTTTAATTTAAGAGGCAAAGGCAAGATTGACTAAAAGTCCTAGATGACATTTAGTGGTTACCCCTTTTGATATATCACCAATGATGAGCTCCTTTGGATGATCCTTCTTGAATTTCTAATCTTTTGGAAGCTCTTCTTTCATTGAGAGTTGAGATGCTTCTTACACTTCTTATTTGCTTGGGCCTTCCAATTCTAAAGGCTTAGGATCCTCTTTTTCTTGAATACTTATCTCCAAGAAATCATCTATAATATCGTCACAAACAACATCCTTTCTCAGATCATGGGGATTAGATTCATCAAAGACGATATGCATAGACTCTTCAATAATTAAGGTTCTTTTATTAAAACCCTATAAGCTTTGCTAGAGGTGGAACACCCTATGAAAATGCCTTTGCCGGCTTTAAGATACGAAATCTTGGGCTCTTTATTGTTTTAAAGCTCGTAAGAAGTTTTATTTAAAGTTGGTCTTTTGAAAAATCAATTTGAAATATAACATGCAGTGTTAATGACTTTCGCTCTAAAGTATAATGGCAAATTACATTTATGGTGCATAGGTCTAGCCATTTTCACCAATGTTTTATTTTTCCTTTCAACTACCCCATTTTATTGGGGAGTTCTAAGAGAAGAAAAAGTGTGAGAAATACCATTTTCATCACTAAAAACATAATTCTTATGAGAATAGAAACACACCCAAGTAAATGTAGAGTAGTCATCAACAAAAAGAAATGCATAGTGCATTCCACCTAACCTAGCATTGTAGGTCTAAACAAATCCATGTGAATTAGTTCTAGAGGCTTAGATGTGGACACTTTATTTTTGACTTTGAAAGAAGACTTAGCTTGTTTTCCTTTTTATAAGCATCACAAGTTATGTCCTTAATGAACTTGAGTTTGGGGAAGCCATCCACAAGTTCACTCTTACTAAGTTTATCCAATAATTCAAAATTAGCATGTCCTAACCTTCTATGCCAAGTCCAAGTGTCATGGGAAATAAATATTAGATATTTAAAGTATTTGTTATCTACTTTATTCATGTCAATAACATATACATTATCAACTCTTTCACCACTGAAAACTACTTTGTCATCATCAAGCGTACTAACAAAGTAATTTTTTCACATAATTGACTAACGCTAAGCAAGTTGTGTTTTAGACCATCAACAAATAAGACATGATGAATAAAAAGAGTTTGAGGGTTACCTACTTCACCAATTTCCATTATCTTTTGGCATGTCTACAAAAGTAATCTAAGTGAAATGGTCCTTATAATCCATCATGTGCCTTAAGCCTCCACTATCTAGATACCATTTGCTTTTGCCCTTGGTGGATTTGAGGCACACCTATACAAAAGAAATTCAAACATATTTTTGAACCCAAACCTTAAGTGTTCTTGGTTAGTTAGTCTCAAAATAATCCATAGGCAATAATTACAAATGCAATCTCTTATAATAGCATACATTGCTAGTGTGCCTTAAAGTCATCTATTAAAAACATCTCACATTTACAAATCTGTTAGATATAGAATCATATGAGTATTCACATTTGAATATTGCAATTAGTCTTAGATTGTGCATGAGGGTGTTGTATATGTCTCCTGAAATATTTTTAAGTCCTAAAGGGTATATGAGACATGCATCATAAGAGTGCAAATGATTTTATAGAGTGGCATTTGTGTCTCTTTGTGTATACAAAAGCATGTATGGGTTAAGGTCTTTTGGCTTAATCCTTGGACCTTTGAGCCCTAAGGGGATGAGCCTTATGAGGCTTAGCATTAGCTCTTGGTGATTGAGACTTCTTAGCTTTAGGAGCTTGAATCTTGTCACCTTTACTAGAAGCTAAAGAGAAATCATGTTTAGCTTTGACAAATGTTTTGGGAGTTGTTGATCAGGAGGTTCCATTAGCATAGTCAAGTCCATAGGTATCACCATAAGACCTTTGAATTCCAAAAGACAATTAGGAGTTTCTTTTCCTTTATAAAATTTGGAAATAAAGTTTTGTAAACCTAAAACTTCTTTTGAAAGCTTTTTATTTTCATTTTTAGCTTTCTCAAGTTCACGTTTCAAAGGAGTAGAAGTTTTCAATTCTCTTGCAAGTTGCATGTCAAATTAAATAACTTTTCAAAAATCATTTTTCAAATTCTCAAGTTCTCTAGACATCTTAGAAAGCTCTAATTTGTAAAGCTTTTTCTTAGAAAGTAAATTTTGCATTTTATTATACGTTTGCTCACAAGAAGCATCATCATCATCATCATCATCATCATCAAAATTATCCCAATCATTATAAGAAGAGTGAGTAGTAGAGGGTACCTCCTTGTTATTCTCAAGTGCCATTAAGTAAAGGTTGGCTACTTCTTGTTGTTCCTCTTCCTTTTTTCAAATCAAAGGTATCATCCCATGTAGCCTTGAAAGCTTTTCTCTTGTCCTTTGATCCTTTGCCTTTAAGCTTTAATTTGGGAAATTCATTTCTAATGTGACCCGATTTTTTATATTCTTAGCAAGTCACCTATTTGGTCATCTCCCCATCATTCTTCTTCTTGTCTTTTTATTTTGAGAAATTCTTTATTCTACAAGTGCCTCTTGAAACTTCTAGTGAGCATAGCAATCTCATCATTATCTTTACTTGAGTCAATAAGACTCTCATCTTCACCAACTTTTTAGATGGCTTTCAAAGCAATCCCTTTCTTCTTATCATTATTCTCTCATTTTTTATCATCTCTTTACTTCAAGGTGAGCTCATGTGTTAAAAGCTTTCCAATAAGAATGTTAGTGGAGAGATTTGATAGATCATAAGCTTCTTTTATAGAAGTGACTCTAGCTTTTCAATCCTTCTTAGGTAGGATTCTTAGAATCTTTGTGTTCAATTTCTCCCTTGTGTGATTTCCAAGCTTCTTGAGAGTGGTAAACAGTGCATTGAGGCAGTTGGTCATTTCTATTATGGTCTCTTGAAGCTTCATTTTAAAAGGCTTATATTCATATTCATGAAGTTAAATTTTCTTACTTCTCGCTTGAATGTCAACTTTATAGTGGTTTTCAAGAGTTTCCTATATTTCTTTTGCGGACTGATAATAATGCACTTTGCCTCCTTCTTATCTTGACATAGATATAAGTAGAATAGTCATGGCCTTCTTATTCTTGTGATTTTCTTCTCTTTACTCTTATGACCATTTGCTTTTATCAAGTATAACTTCAACTTCATCCATTATTCCCTTAGGAGGCTCTTAACCTCTCAACAATGTATCCTACAATTTAATTGGGTCATTATCAAGATATAACTCTAGTTTAGATTTTTAATATGGGTAGACACTACCTTCAAAGAAAGTCTCAAAGATGTAAAATTTAAGGTTTCACTCCTTACGATCTTAGCTTCTTGCAATAAAGTACCAAGTTAAGCTCTGATACTAATTGAAAGGACATAATAGGGGGTGAATAGGGCTAATTGAGATTTTAGGAAAATTAAAGAAACTAAAAAACCAAAAAAAAAAGATTAAAAAATAAAAAAAGAGAAGAATTAACATAAGTTATTTAGGGAGTTCGATTTATCAACAAACTTACATCTCCACCTAACTTATCCCTAAGTTAGGATTTTATAAATCCACCACCAATTTATTACACTAGATTGAATTACAACTCTTAAGTTTTTGAGTCTTAACTAAAACCTTTATACTTTGAGCTTTTTTAGGTTTAGCTTTAACTAAATTCTTAAAATCTCAAGTGCTTTGTGGATCATACTTAAACTAATTTCTTAAAGAGAAACCTTACTTTCGTTTCTTCCTAACCTAAAAAAGAGTAGAGAATGAGAATTTCTAACTCTAAACACACAACCCAATCACTCAAAATGTTTAACAATACATACTTAATTGAATGCAAAAGGAAGCAATTGATCACTTGAGAATTTAATAGATTGCTAAGAAAATTAATGCTTCATCAAACTCTCCAACCTCCTTAAATGACTCTCTAGCACTTGTTTATATAAATTGATGCTGCAAACTATCTGTTGGAATATATTAAATTTTTCCTTAATCTCCCTAAACTTCATTAAATGAGATTTTAACTTTTTGTAATAAAATGGATGCTCACGATCGTGAGGTGCATGCTCACGGTTGTTGCTCCTCACGATCGTGAGCCTTGAAAAATCAGCCATTGGATGTTAAATATGTCTGTTGGAGGTGAGGCAGACCATCCTCATGATCGTGAGGGGACCAGAGTTCTTGGCTTGTCTTGGCTTCAAGCAGGCTCCTATTCGTGAGTGCTCCTCATGTTATGAGCCACTCATGAAGGGCAGTAAAAGCATCAAAAATTCAACTTCTTGACCTCCAAAAAGTTCTCTTTTGATTCATGATTCCTAGTGTGACTTTAAGAGGTATAAATTGTGACTTCAAGAGCTTTGAATGAGCTATAATTGACCTTAATTAAGTAATGATCTTGAACTTGAGTTTAAGGTCCTTTATGTTGAACTTCAAGAGACTTCAAACCTTAATGACTTCAATTATTTCTGATGAACACACTTAGAAGCAAGTATTAGTAGTTTCAAATCATTTATTAAAGTCAAAACTAAAGATTGATCATGCAAATAATCAATGGTATTACTTAGAGCATTTCCAATGGTTTTTTTCAAAATAAAGAGCATCTTTAATATTATAAAAAATATATTTTTTAATATGATATAAAATTTTATTTGAGTTTAATCAGACTCTTTGCATTTTATTTTTCGATAAAATATTAATGATTTTAATTTTCCCTCTTTTATTTTTTCTATATTGATAAAAATTGAGTAATACCAATAGAAAATAATAATATAATAAATAAAAATATGCACTTTATTAATTAAAAGTGTAATATGAATTTGTAAATGGGGGAGTCAAACCAACTATTTATCTTAAATTTAAAAATAAAAACTATATTGGACTCTTATTTTTTGAATTGACTTTTTATAATAAAGAATTTAAGACTTATAAAGAATTTATTTTTTTTTATCATACTTATAAAAGAGTGTATTGAAAATAGGGTAATTCACATTGGAGGTGTTCAAGTTTCTCACTGGATCCCATTAAAATACTCAACTTTTATTTGGTCACTTAAAACTCTCAAACCTTTAATTTCATTTTCACAACAGTACCCAAACTCATTTTTTGGTCGACGAAAATGACATAGAGACACGTGGTAAAAAAAAGTATATAATTTTTTTTAAAATTTCCACCTAAATTAATTAGGACACATGGCACCACGTCAGTGCCTCATTTCTTAATAATTTTTTAATTTTTAAAATTAAATTTACTTATTATTTTAAAACTAATTTTTTTAGATTTTCTCACCAACCAAACACCCTCCTCAATTAAAAAAGTTCATATTATCTCACTACCATCGCAGCCACTACTATGATTAACACAATTTTTGTATTACCGTCACCACCACTAATCGAAAAGCTATCACCATCACTTCTACCAACACAACACCCATAGCACCCGCTACTCACTTTCCAAATTAATTACCATGGAAGAGCATTGTCACAAGAATGCATTCTCCATTAATTTTTTCAAATCTGGTACTATTTCACAATCACCACCACTTAAAAAATCTTCAACCACCACAAGTCAAGTGAGAGATTCTAAAATCTCTAATGAAGGGAGTAAATGACAAAGAAATGGGTGACTGTTCTTGTTGGAAATTTTTTAAAGATCTATGTTCCTACCATGCACAATGGTCGGCCTCATGTGGAGGGTGGATCTCGCATTATGCACGAGGTTAGCCTAAAAAACCCATGTCTATAGCTCTTTTTACCTAAGACTTTGATGGCTAAATATTGACAAATTTTAACTCGGGTAATGATTATTGTTCTTTTTTTTTTTTTATGGTAGAGGATGTGGTGATCACGATGGAGGTGGACGTGGAGGTGGTTGTGGTTGTGGCTCTATTTTGAGATAAGAAAAAAAAGCAAATGAGAGGAGAAAAGTTATTGGTTAAAGTGGAGGATTCAACAGTGAAATCCATATGAAGAGGTGGTGATTTGAAGGTGGTGACAGTGGTGACAAAATGGAGAAAGTGTTGGTCAGTGGTGGAGTGGGTATGATTGAAAATGGAAGGTTGTTCTTGTTCTAGCTGTATTTTTTTTTATTGAGTGTTTGATTAGTGAATTTTTAAGGAAAAAAAGATTAGTAAAGAGTTTTGAAAAAATTAAAGAAAGTTCTTGATAAAAGAAAGAGAAAATAATAAAGTTTTTTTTAATTGAGTGTTAGAAAATCTGAAAAGTTAAAAAAAAAGTAGTAAAAAATTGACTTTAAAAATTAAAGTTGCGAAAGAGTAAGTAAACTTAATAATAAAATTGAAAATAAAAAAAATGCAACACGTGACACTATATGGTGCCATATATCCTAATTAATCTAGGTGGAAATTTAAAAAATATATATATATATATAATTATTTTTACCACATGTGCCCCATATAAGCTCCATGTTATTTTTGCCAACCAGAAAATTATTTTGGACATTGCTGTAAAACTAAAATTAAAGGTTAGAGAGTTTTAAGTGATCAAATAAATGTTAGGTTTGTTGACAAAAAAAATTTTAGGTTTTTTAATGGAATTTGGTGAAAATTTTGGGTACTATCAATGTAAATTGCCCATTAAAAATACTTGTAGTGGAATTAACATATATGAACAAATGAATATGAATTCATGGCAAATTAAAGAATCTATATAGCATAAAATTTTTAAAACGAGGATATAAAACAAAATAATTTTAACTAATATTTTTTGATAAAAATAAAGTAAAGATAATTTTAATTGATTTTATTATTAATGTCAAAAGAATTTAGTAGCGTCTTTTATATATATTTATCTATGATTGTATGAACAACAAGGACCAATTTGTCGATAGAATTAAATGTCGAGAAGGTAATTAGGTTAGATACCGGGAGTTGTAATAATCCACCTTATTTCCTATGGATAGGGTCTAAATGAGCCGACTCAAGTTGAAGTTTGACTAGCTCAAACTTAGTTCGTTTTTAATAGAGTCGAGCTCAAGCCGAACCTGGTATGGCAATTAGTGTTCATGAGCTTATACGAGTCTAAACGAGTTATAAGAAATTTTAAAAAATATAAACTATAAATTAATTTATTCATTAAAAAATTAAAATAAATTATTTACTAAATAAGTTATTATAAAATAATCATTTTATCGTAATAATATATTTTTTAAATATTTCTTACGTTTACTATAAATATAAATTTATATATTATATATCTAAAATTAGATAATTAATACATAAAAATTACAAGACAGCTCAAAAGCTCTTATTCAAACTTGTTCATGAGATTTACAAGCCAAACTTTATATAGTTTGAGCTTAGCTCGTTTATTAAACAAGCTTCAGTATATGAGCTTGATGCAACGAGTAAGCATAAAAAGAAAATACAAGGTTCGTATGCAAGTAAGTTTGAAGAAAAATAAACAATTTTCACCCATACAAACTTAAAAAAAAAAAACACAATTGAGAGAAAAATTCTTGTAATATTCTATAAATGAAAATAAGAGAACCAGGTCCCTATTTATAGGGAGACACAACCTACAGAAAGTCTAATTCTAACTAAGGTAGAAAAATTAAAATAGAAATAAAATAAAACTCTAATGAAACTAGGAAACAAAAATAAGCCTAATTATGTAAACTTTGACTAAATAGGAACAAAATAATTTACGTCTTGTAGGATGCACTCTTGGGCTTCTATCTTTAGGCCCAATCTACATATGAGTCAACTAGATGTGCTACATCAGTCCCCTCTACTTGAGAAAAACTCGACCTCAAGTTGTTTGGAATATCTAGATATAATGGCTTGTCAGACGAGAAGAAGTGATAGATATCTACAACATTAAACGTCCTTGAAATTCTCATGTTATCCAGTAAATCTACAATATATGCATTATCATTATCTATAATACACTTCTCCTATACATGCTGAAAATCCTTATTAATTCCATATTCTTCTTTTAAATACTCAAAACCCACAATCTTATGGCTCAAGTTGATAAGCAGATCTACATGACAACTCAAAGTATATACCACTTTGTTTTTGCACCCTGACTTATACTTAAGCTTAAAAGAAAACTTTTGTAGAAATTATGACCATCTGGCATGCATATCTATACTAATCCACTTTTGGCTATTTAGAGACCACAATGCATCATGGTCTGAGTACAGAACAAATTCTTGCCTAACTAAATAATGCTGCCATGTCTACAAAGCACATACTATTGAGTAGAATTCTTTATCATAAATGTTCTACTTACATCTAGCATGACTCAATTTCTCACTAAAGAATGCTACTAATCTATTTTCTTGAGAAAGAATAGCTCCTATTCCCACACCACTTGCATAATAATTTACTTTAAATAGCTTATCAAAATCTAGTAGCGCCAATACTGGGTAGTGCATAACTTCTCTTTTAAGATTTCAAAAGTAGCTTCAGCTTCCTCTTCTCATTGGAACTTCTTTTTCTCCAAGCATTATGTAATTGGAGCTACAATACTGCTAAAGTTTTTTTTATAAAGTGCCTATAAAAAGTTGTCAATCTATGAAAGCTTCGTACTTTGTCATAGTTTTTGGAGTAGGCCACTCTTTAATAGCTTTAGCTTTCTCCTCATCCATTTGAATGCCCTCTAAACAAATGATGAATCCCAAGAATAATAATTTATTAGTCATGAAACTATATTTCTTTAAATTCATATACAATTTGTTCTTTTATAAAGCGTTAGTACTTCACATAAATGCACAAGATGCTCTCTTTCAGTAAAAGGCTTTAATACTTGATTCATCAGCCACATAAAAGTGCTTGGACCATTAGTTAATCCAAAAGGCATCACCAACTACTCATACAACCCTTCTTTAGTCTTAAAGGTTATCTTCCATTCATCCAATTTGAATCTGATGGTACCCATTTCTCAAATCAATTTTAGAAAAGACAATTGCTTCGCTTAAATGATCTAATATATTATCCAACCTGAGAATTAGAAACTTATACCTAACTGTGATTTTATTGATAGCCCTGTTTTTCACACAAAGGTGTCAACTTCTATTTTTCTTTGGCATTAACAAGGTTGGAACTGCATCTGGACTCATGCTTTCCTGGATCCCTTTCACAATAACTCCTCCACCTTCTCTTTTAAGATCTCAATCTTTTGGAGACTCATCCTCTAATGAGGCAAGTTTAATAAACTAGCTCTAAAATTCAAGTCAATATAGTGCTGAATATCCTTCATTGGAGGTAACCTATTTGGTAACTCTTTTGACATAATATCACTAAACTACTCTAATAATGGTTTGATTGCATTTGGATGCTCTACTATTTTCTATTTTTTATTAGTAGTCAATACTTGTTTTACAATAAAGACATGAACTTTCTTGTTCTCCTTGCATGTAGCTTCCATCTTACATTCTGAACGAGTGAGGGAAAAGAAAGTTTTCCCCTCCACTTTTGAAGTCTCAGGACGAGGATTCCCCTTTATAAGTAACAACGTGAACTTTGTTCCTTCTTTTTCTAGCCTATAGACATTCTCTCTCCCTTCTTATTTTGCATTGATGTCATATTACTAAGGTCTTTCATATAACATGTGACAAGCATCCATGTCTACAATGTTAAAATATACTTCATCCATATACTTGCTAATAGAGAAAGGCACCTTGAATCACTCCATAACTTGAATATTCTCAACAGCTTTAATTCATCCTAATGAGTATGGATTAGGATGCTTCTTTACATCTAGTTGTAAGGTCTCCACAGCATCTCTTATAATTATGTTCTCACAACTACCACTATCAGTAATCAAATTAAACATGCAGCCATTAATAGTACATTTGGTTTGAAACAGTTGATGTCATTGGGTGTTACCCTTTTGCTTTGGCACTAATATTAGTTTTCTCGCCACATAAGCTTGCCTTTTATCATCATCCTTAATACTCATCATCATTATCATATGAGCCATAATAAACTTCATCTTCTTCTTCTCTATCCCCATCAATCATGTGGAGTGGTGCTTTTCTAAGAGGAAATTCACTAGATCAGTGACCGGGTTGATTACATTTAAAGTATTTCCCAAGTATTGGCTTAACATAGGGATTTGTGGTCTTTTACGCCCCTTTATCTTCTATCACCTTTTCCTTTCTAAACAGACTTATCTTCTTTATACTAATCATTGTGTGTTGTCTCTTGCACTAGTTTGCTTTTGTCAATAGGTGTCTTATAATTGTTGCTATTGTAACTCCTACAAGAGGAATCATAACTTCCCTTGTCTAACATCATTAATTTTGCCTTTAAAGCCTTATTCTTTGCTTTATTCAAGTTGCGTAGCACCTATACACCTATCTTATCTTTGAGTTAAGGCTTTAACCCCTCAAATAGCTCACCACCTATTAGCCTTTACTCTCTCTTAGGTTGTTCCTCTCCACCAGCCTCATGAATTTTGCAATATAGTCATAGATTAATCTTTGACCTTAATGGCACCGCTAGTATTGTTGAATCAATATTTGCTCATAGTTAGGTTGGAGAAAATTTCTCCTCAAGAGTTGCTTCATTCTATTCTAGGATCTTCTTAGTCCCTTTATGTATCCTTCTACTTTGTAGCCTTTCCCAACAAGAAGAAGCACCATTTTTTAATCTATAAGCCACCAGTTTCACTCTCTTTTCCCCTGGGATCTCTATGCACTCAAGAACTTATTTATATCTACAAGTCAATCAATAAAATCTTCAATATTTAGATTTCTATTAAAGTAAGGAATGTCCACCTTTAATTTGAAATCATAATTTTTTTTATCATAATCATAAGAATTTTTATCATTGTTGCCATATCTTGGAGCTCTATGGTTGTTAGACATGAAATCATCCTCCTCATCTGATTCTTCGCCGCAGAATTATTGTTTATGATTCTATGCAGAAGCAGGTTTGTTAATAGGTTGTCCTTGAGCAATATCTTCTCTTGGACGTTGCCTATCACCATTTCCGTTTTCGTTAATATCTACAACCAAGACACAAAGTTGGCAAACAATTTCATTAAAGCATTGCTCCAAACACTGAAATCTATCGTCTACCTTTAGTCCCAAGGTTTTCAATGTTGCCTCTTAATCTTGAAATCCAGTTCCCGAGACTTCCACATCCTGAGCTTTGTCATGGACATGATCGCTTACCTTGCTACTGTCAACTGCCATTAGATTGGGTGACTTGCCTGCTCTGATACCATATGATGCAACAAGCGAACGTAAAAGAAAATATAAGGCTAATACACAATTAAACCTTAAGAAAAATAAATAAGTTTCACTAGTAAAAACTTAAAAAAACACAATTGAGAGAAAAATTCTTAAATTATTTCATGAATGAAAATAGGAGAATAAGGTCCCTATTTATAGGGAGGCACAATCCACCAACCCTAGTTAAATAGAAAAGTCTAATTCTAACTAAAGTAGAAAAATTAAAATAGAAATAAAATAAAATCCCAATGAAACTAGAAAATAAAAGTAAGTCTAATTATATAAACTTTGACTAAATAAGAACAAAATAATTTAGGTATTATGGAATGTATGTTTGAACTTTTGTCTTTCAATCTAGTCCATATACAAGTCAATTAGACGTTATATATCAAAATTTAAATGAACTTTTATCGAATTGAGTTTTAAATTGTTTGTTAGTGACTCGACTCATTTACATCTTTCTCTATGGATAGATGTCTAGGTTAATATATTGTTTTGGATAGAGATTTTTGCACTCCTTCCCTTAATAATTGTACTCTATTTTGACTTTATTAACAATTTAAATGACTTGCTTACCCTTAATTTCTAATGATTATATACCTTCCACAACAATTAATATAAACTTAAGAAATTATTTAATTATTCATACATAATAAAAATCTAATAATTTTAATACAAATAATTTACTTTGATTTAATAGTTTTTATATTATAATCACTCATGATTATTTATAATTTTATTAATTTATTATGTTATTTTATTGT
>CATIWK010149855.1:0-16862 GCA_949634005.1 Mallotus japonicus | reverse complement strand
AAAAAAAATTCCAAATTTTTAGATGGACATCAATAAATTATTGGCAAGCTCAGATTCAATTATATTTTTGTACTCTACAATTATATAAAAAAGAAAATAACAATAAGTTATACTAAAAATGAAAATGGTTCCTAGAATTATACTAAAAAGACTTCAACAAGAGTTACACAATAAGTTTTCAATATTTTTTATTCTCTAACTAATTAAAAAAAAAAGACTTTACTTATTTTTTCATTTCCAAGAAAAAAAAAAGCTAGCATATATTGCTATATGAATCACATATTCCATGTTAAAGATAAAAAATATATACATATATTATAGTGAGATTTATGAAAATGAAATTTTCACTCTATTCTCCATCATAATAGATGAAAACTAGTAGTTGTTCTATTCCTATAAATATAAGTTTTGTTAAAAGTCAGTTTTTTATGATATTATATTAGAAATGTAAAATATATTGTAATTAAGATATTGTATTAGAAATGTAATATATTCTAAATTGATAAAAATATATACAGAATTTGTACATATTTATATTTCAAGTTTAGATTATACTTTTCTCTTTGATAATTTGTTATGTTAAATTTTATGAAGAAACCCATAATTTGTGATTTGCTATGTGCCAATTGTAGAGATTTATGAACATATAAATAATTATAATTAATATGAAATAAATTTAATTATAATGAACAACCGAATATGAATGTATAGATAATTAACTTTTTTTTTTAATACTGGTAGTTCAAAAAAATTACTATAGTTAAATATTATAGCTACTGACATATATTTTTTTAAAACCATACTATAACATATTTACTATTCATATATCTATATA
This sequence comes from Mallotus japonicus, assembly GCA_949634005.1. NCBI lineage: Eukaryota > Viridiplantae > Streptophyta > Magnoliopsida > Malpighiales > Euphorbiaceae > Mallotus > Mallotus japonicus. The sequence continues at coordinate 16,027 of CATIWK010149855.1, read as the reverse complement.
TTTTTTATTTTGGTGTTTTGATGTGTATCAAAAATCAATAATATACCAAAAGTATACTCATTGTATACTATAATATATTTACTGTTCATATATTTTATATTTTTTAGGAGTTTTTTGTGTATGATTATGAGTTTTATTGTTTGAATACATATAATATATATTGTATTTAAGAGAGATAGTTTGTATAAATCTTATATATATTCAAAAAGATGATTTGATTATGCATATAAATTGTTTCATATATATAAATTTCTCAAAATTAATTTTATAAGCCGCTCATTGAAACTCCATGACCCAAAAAGGATAGAAAAAAATAAAAGAAAAATCTGATTCTCACATGAGACTCTTCTCAATTTACTTACAACGACACGAGATTGTTAGAGAGTGAGGCATTTGACTATGTCTCAAACCCCAAATTCCATCTTCTTTTTTTGATTTTTTTTTATACTAATCACAAAATCTAATCATAAACTCTCTCAATTATTTTTATTAACGACCCACTAAACTCACTCATTTTTTACTTACAAAGACAACATCATTACATACAAAGAGAACCCTTTAAACATATTTACACTGGTAAAAGATCCCCTCTTATGAGACTTTTTAAAATTCCTCTCACTTTTGATGATTGTTTTTGTTTAGCTCTCTCATTCTTTAAAAACTATATACTTTTTCTACTTGTGTACATGATTGTTCAACACCATAGCCACCTTGCAATAGAAAAGCACTCACCTAAATAAAAACCAGCTATGCATAAATTAATTGATCAAAATTAACAACAAAAACATACCCTTTTCATGTCTAATTTATGGGTTTCTTCTACGAGTGATTTGATTCCAACATGGTAAACAAAAATGACATCGACAAAGTTTGTATAATGTAAATTTCTCAACTTTTCTGTGAGATATCACCATTGTTATAAGGACCACGTTCAGAATTTTCGATTACCCCAATAATTAAAAGTAGTAGATCAAATTTAGGCCTAAAAATGACAGACCGTGAGCGGCTTTTTTGCGGTAAAGAAAGAGGGGTACCCACATAATTATTTTTTATTTTTGGGCACACATGTAAATTCTGAAAACTATGGGTATTTTAATGTTTTTTTTTTTTTTTGAACAATGGGTATTTTAATGTTGAAGTAACTTTTTAGGACATTTTTTTTTTGTAAAAACTCTATAAAACAAAGCAAAACAGAAAAATAGGCCCAATTATATCAGTTGAAAAATCCAACCCATAAGGCCCAAAACAGTACCTTTTTCTCAAACCCGCCAACACGATGCATCAAATATAAAACGGCGAGTAGTTTGTAACCTAACAATTTCAATCTCTGTCTATGTTAATTAGGGTTTTTTATTTTCAATTTATCATCCAATTGAATTCCCTTACCAAGTCAATCAGCGTAAGTTCACGTTACGCCCATTCTCTTCTTGATTTTGATGTCAATTTCGAATCATCTGATTCTAAAGGCGAAGTCTTTTGCTGATAGCCATAGTAAAATTGATTGCATGTCTTGTTCGTTGTTAAATTGCAGGTTTGGTTATTGTTTTCATTTGGTTTATGGTTAAAAAAGATGTATTCATCTCGAGGCAGTAGTGCCTACGGGCAGCAAACATACGGTGGATCTGGCTACAGTCAAAATGTAAGTTCATTGGCGAAAAATCGCAGCTTTTCTTGTGTTTTTTAAGACATTAATGGAACGTGTTGTGTTGAGTTTATTTGTATTGTTTCCTTTTGGGGCCTTTTGTGTTTTTGGTCTTGGGATAATTGTTTGAAGCTGCAGTACATTTTCTAATTATTCTGAAATTAACTATGGATTATTGTTTTGGAAGTGTATTACATGTTTTAATTATCATGCATTACGTCTCCTTTAGCTTGTAATTATTTGCATGTGTTCCAATTTTCTAGTTGAATTTATGGGATGTGGATGAATAATGGCATTTTCTTGTATATGCATTTCATTTTTTTTCACATTTGTTCTTTTAACCTGACCAATTTTTGACTGATTTGGGGAATTTAGTTATTTATATTTATCTTCATGGCATGCTGAATTGCTGACTATCAAATGTAATTTCCTGTAAGATTAAATTGAGAAACACTTGGTTTGGATTTGCTAGAAAAACGTAGTTTTATGTGCATTTTTTTTGGTGGATGATTTATCTCATTTTTCATTTAAATTTTTTGTACTTTTATAGCTGGGAGCTGGGTATACTGGAGGTTCAGTTGGAGGGCCTGATGGAGGTTCTCAACATTCCTTGGCTTCTAGGCACTCATCAATGCTGAGTGCTTCTCAAGAAACGGATATTGGGGGATACAGAGGCTCTGCAGCACATTATGGGGGCCAATATGGGGCTATGTATGGCTCAGCTGCCTTGACAGCTTCTCAACAGGTTGGTGGGACAAGTGTTTTTTTTTTTTTTTTTTTTCCTACTAGTCTGCTATAAACTTCTAAGGTTCCATTTGGAAATTTATATTGTATAGGCCCCCACAATTACTGCTAAAGGGACTGGGCCATCAGTTTTGGAAGGTCGTGGTGGCTATACCTCAGCTCTGCCTGATTCTCCAAAATATGCATCGACTGACTATGTTCCATCATCTAGTCATGGATATGGTCTAAAAAATGATCAATTATATGCTGAGAAGATTCATGATTATCCAGCACTAGAGATGCGCCAATATGGTGAACGACAGAGTGCATATATGGGGAGGGACATCCAGAGTGATTCAGCAGCACGATATGCAGATTCTATTGGTTTTAGTCATCAAAATCAGGTATTGCATCATAATAAGATCATTTTCATAATCATACTTCATCTTAATATGCTGAAATGTTATATGTAATCATTTCAATGATCAATTTTGGAAATCTGGATTCTGTTAATTGGTTCATATTGATAAGTTTAAGCATCTGATATGCTGGGCAGATATGCTCAATGACTGAGTAAATATATAATTATCGGTGTCAATATGTACAAACTTCTACAGTTTGTGTTATTGGTTTCTAGATTTTTTTCAGGGTTATTTATGGCCACAACCAATGGTAGAATTACGAATCTTCAATAGCAAATAAAATTTTTTAATTAGACATCTTTTTGATATCGTAAATTTGATGGTCTTTTTTTCTATGTTAGACACTCAAGGCACAGACTTTCTTTTATTCTTTGTTATTCCCATTAGTTTTCTGATTTAACATATTTGTACTACTATTTTGCTGGTAATGTTTTATGCTTTTTCTCCCATCTATTGTGACAGCCAGGGATTTATGAACGCATCGATCAGGCATCAATACTTCGGCAAGAACAGTTGCTGAAGTCTCAGTCACTGCAATCTGCTTCTCTTGATGTAGCTTCCAGGTATTTGTTATTCTTTAAGTATTTAGCATGTAATGTATCCAAATTATGCATTTGACATCTTACGGTGCCTGTGTTTATGAGTTGCATCTTTTTTTTTTTTCATTGATGAACTGGCAAGGCCATCCTTGCCATGTTATGATATATTAGACCTCTCTATTGTGGTGATAGTCTGTCAACAGCAAAGTAGCTTGTATAAACTTATATTACACTGAGTAGCAACACATTTCTGGCAGACAAGTTGATTATCTTGCAGCAAGAGGTGCTGCTAATCGTCATTCCACCCAAGATCTTGTGTCGTATGGAGGAAGAGTGGATGCTGATCCTCGCAGTTCATCAATGCTTAGTGCTTCTTCATATAGTGGGCAACATGCTCCATCGATATTAGGGGCAGCTCCACGGAGAAATGCGGATGATCTCCTGTATACTCAGAGTTCGTCAAATCCAGGCTATGGTGTTAGCTTGCCTCCAGGCAGGGATTACGGCACTGGAAAAGGGCTTCATGGCACATCTCTTGAGTCGGATTATCATGGTGGGCATTTGAGGAGTGATGAGCGTAGGGATGATAGAGCTGGCTATCTTCGGGAGTTCGAGCTAAGAGAGGAGGAGCGTCGCCGGGAGCTTTTGCGTGAGAGGGAGAAAGAAAGAGAAAGAGAGAAGGAAAGGGAACGCGAACGAGAACGTGAGCGAGAAAGAAAGCGTGAAAGGGAACGCATTATGGAGCGGCGTGAGAAGGAGAGGGAGCGAGAACGGAAACGTGCACTTGAAATTAGGCATGAACGAACTCCACCAAGAGTCTCACGGGATAGACGTGGACCCTCTTTGATGAAGGAGGGCAGAACCTTGCGACGAGATTCCCCAAGCCATGAAGCTTCACATAGGTGGATCATGATGTTTCAATTGAGTCCTCTTCTAGTTCTGAATATATAGCTGCTTGTGTATCTTACAGTCCTCATAACTAACTAGCTGCTCTATTATGCTGAAGGCGTCACTCACCTGTTAAAGAAAAAAGAAGAGAATATGTTTGCAAGGTAAAGAAAATAATTCAAGAGCTTAGTAGTGCAATGCTGATAAGAACTTTTACCCGTCAACTATCCACTCGTTTCCTCATAGCTCTTGGTGTTGGAGCTTGATTGGATGCAATTTTGATTCTTCCTGCTGTTGCTTCTATTAGAACCTACCTTTTCTGTTCTTGGCCTAAGGCTAAAAGTTACATTTCGTTTGATCCTTCTACGTTTGGAGCACTTCTCTTCTGGGTTGCTTTTCTTTGTTTAATTCCCTTTCTCTCTTCTATACTCCTGCAATTTAGTTACCTTCCTGTTGCTTTTTTCTTTTCCTTCTTGGTATATCTTCTATTTTTTTGGACTCACCAGCCCATCTCTCATATTGTTACATTGTTGGGCAAACATTTGCATCATACTGAGGCTATGTTAACAATCTCTTGTACAGTTTCTAAGATTTTATCTTCACACCTGACACCTTAAACTGGTATTTAGAATTTTCATATGTCGGAACATCTTTATTGATGGTCGACAGTATATCTTGCAGATGTTACATATGACATTCTATATTTTAGGCTCCATCAGTCTCTTATATGCAACATGAGCTGTTCGTCATTTAACTTCATTTGTATCTATAATCAATGTTGCGTATATGCAGATTCATGCATCCAGTCTGGTGGACATTGAGCGGGACTTTTTGTCCTTAGATAAGAGATACCCCAGATTATTTATATCTCCAGAATTTTTGAAGGTTTGTCTTACTGATTGCCCTCAATTGAAAGACATCAAGGTGCATTTAATTATTGTTGTATTTTAATATTTGTGTTGTTTAGGTTGTCTTGAACTGGCCAAAGGAAAATCTTAAACTTTCAATCCACACACCTGTCAGGTACTCTGCTTTTTTATTGTGTTGAGTAGGATTGATCTCTTCTTTTCGAGCTGCTGTAAAATATTTTAGTAGGTTTTTATGAGGTTGGTTTATTTTTTTCGATTATGAATTGAATAGGGTATGCATTTGCATCCACTATTGCTTTTGGTTACTTGTCATTTTAAAGCCATCTTTGCATGTATAAATATTTTAGAAGCATAAAATCATTAATGTTGTAATGTAAAATTTCATGCAACTCTTTGAAGCTTTCCTCTCCTGAAATGAAAAGAATATATATATATATATATATATCCTTGGTCTTTGAGAAATCATAAGAGACTCATATTAGTCATCTTGACCAGTTTTGAGCATGATTTTGTTGAAGATGAGGGCGTTGCGGTGTCAAAAGACCCCTTATCAACTAAGCTTTCGACCCAACTTGTGAAATCAGAGCATGGGCACACCATATGGAATGCAAAGGTAGTTTGCTTGTTATTTCTTTGTTTTATTCTTCAACTAGGTTTTGTTTTATTCTTCAACTAGGTTATTGAAGTTTTTATTCTTTAATAAAGTATATAAACTATTAAAGATGATCCATATTACTCAAAAATTGATAAATGGTCTTGCTTGGCAGCAGTAGCAAAGCAAGGCACACATGGCACAAATAGATTTGCTTTTGAATAAAATTGAGTAGTTTTAAGGCTCAAGGGCTTTGTTAAGAAAGTTTTAAGATTCATTTGAAAACATAATTCTTTTTGAAGTTGTAGGACTTTTTGAATAAGCTACAAAAGTAGCTATTCTTTTCGGTTAGACTGTTTAGAAATATGTCCATAAATGAGTAGATGAACAATGGGTGCTAAGTTTGATATATTGCAATTGGAAGAGAATCAAAAGCAGAAGTAGGACTAGTGATCTATCCCTTTGCCTTGTTAAATGTATACCTGTGGATTTATTTTGAACAAGAATGGTTTTTCTCTTAGTGAGATATTGGATTTGGAGTTTAGGGAAGAAAATTCTGAAGGTTTACAAAGCATGGTGCTAGATGAAGCATTGAAGAAGATGGAAAAATTTCTGTTGACAAAAGAAAAAAAAAAATTTGGTGTGGGTGAATAAGAAAATTAATCTAGTTGTTTGGATATTCTCTCTCTCTCTCTCTTTTTCCTAAAATTAAAGTAGACAAGCAGGAGATTATATGGTTATTTTGTTTTCTAGAAAATTAAAATTCATTTTTTTTTTATCAATGAGTATGTTCAGATGGTTATTGGTTAAAGAAGATCCATCATATGGTATATACAAAGTGAGAAAAAGACAAACCATGGAAAGCACCATTTTGTTTTCTTCTATGTATGATTTTATTCTATTTTCATTTAATTATATTGTTTTACTTTAATCATAACTGATGAATGTTAGTGTTCAATTGTTCCACCCTTTCACTATTATGATTTCCTAAACAGGCGTATCAACATTTATCTGCTTGGTAATATATATTTTTGTCTCTCTGGTTCAGATAATTTTGATGAGTGGACTCAGTAAGAATGCACTAGAGGAGCTATCATCTGAGAAAAGCTATGACGATCGCATACCACATTTTTGCAATATTCTTAGGTTCGCTATCCTGAAGAGAGATCGTTCTTTTATGGCTATTGGTGGTCCATGGGAGTCTGTTGATGGTGGCGATCCTTCAGTTGATGATTCTGTTTTAGTCCAGACAGCCCTCAGGTTTGTATTATATTGCTTGTGGTAAACTGTCATTTGAGACACTGTAGTTCGAATCTGAGATCTGGGAATTGAATAATGGTTCCCATCGAGTAGGACTAATGGAAGTTTACTTTTTAGATATGCAAGAGATGTAGCTCAAATTGATTTGAAGAACTGCCACAACTGGAATCGTTTTCTGGAGGTATAGTTCTGCTTTTGCTATTATGATGTGTATTTATTCTCCCAAGCATGTTGGAAGTTACAAAATAATTTTCTAATTTGTCTTTTTTTCACTTTTATTGTGAGCTGGGAAATTAGTGTTTGATCATTTATATTTTATCAAGAAGGGATTCTACAGTTTTCAGTTTGTATAGTGTTCGACTTAAAGTGAATTTTGTGGCCTTTGTAGCTGGAATTGTGAAACTAAGGTCCCAATTTTCTAGCAGTAAGCGATATGGGAATTTTGGAGTTATTTTTGTCAGGGTGCATGTAGGCACATCTTTTGGAACTTTGGTTGCAACATTGAATTTTAGGGGTCGACTTGGTGGTGGTTTTCTTCTATTCTTGAAACATTGTCAAGGAATTGTTAAAAGAAGGCAGAGGGAGAAAAAGAGGAATTAGACAAAAGGTTTTTATCCAATTGTTATGTGGTGGTAAGAATAAGACAAAACCTTAGGTGCTTGTATGCCGTTAACCTTTTGTTATGTGGTCCTTAGTTGTGTATAAATTGCAAACATATCTGTGACATAATATGGCATAAAAAGTGATAAATAAGAGCAATTTATCTAACAAAAGGTTTTTATGCAATTATTATGTGGTTGTTAGAATAAGACAAAACCTTAGGTGCTTGTATGTCATTTATTTTTTATTATGTGGTCCTTAGTGTATAAATTGCAAGCATATCTGCGACATAATATGGCATAAAAGAGATAAATAAAAGCAATCAAGTTGTGACAATCTGACTAATATGCATACAAGTACATTTGCACAATAAATACTGCTTAGGATGCTGTTTAGTGAAAATGCCTTCTATTAGCTGTGGGCTAATAATTCTTAAATTCTATACAAGAATGCCTTCGAGGATACTCTTTGGCTGCTTAAAAGTTAACAGCTTGATTATTTATTCTTGTATGAGATTGGCCAATTGCCAATTCTATCTGTTTTCTTGTTCTTGGACATAATCTAATTCCTGAGCTGCAAGTATGAGATGATTAGTTTTCTGGTTGCTGGCATTTATTTCTTGAAGTCAGAAAGCTGATTTTAGATTGCTTTTTTGCCTGTGCAGATACACTATGATAGATATGGCAAGGATGGGTTCTTTAGCCATAAAGAGATCACCGTTCTGTTTGTTCCAGATTTGTCTGAGTGCCTGCCTTTGTTGGATGCATGGCGCGAACAGTGGCTTGCTCACAAAAAGGTTGTTGCTGAGAGAGAGCGTCAACTCCATTTGAAAAAGGAGGTGAGTTCATATGTGGACATGCGCTCTTATGCTATGTTTTTGTTGGATCATTTCTAGTTTATTCTCAGGGTTGCTTTTAATGCTTTCTGTTTCTTTGAAGTTGTTACTTCTACAGACTAATGCTAATGTCATGTCTAATGGTTTCACAGAGGACTACAGAGAAGGAGTGGCAGAAAGGTAAATGTGGTATCAAAACTTTATTTGCCGCCTTATCTTGCATTTCTTGCTCTTTATATTGTGCAAGTAAAATCATTATTGTCTTTAATTTTCAGATAAAGGGACAAATTCTTCAAAAGATTCTAAAAAGGTGGACAAAACAGGTTTAAACAAAGAGTCTGCGTCCTCAGTTACCAACCAAAATGAGAAAAATGGGAAAGGTAAAGCTACTGCACAAAAAGGTGGTGACAATGACATGAATTTTGAGAAGGAAGGGACTGAAACGGCAGAAAGGGAAACAAATGTTGATAACAAGGAACAGGCAGATGCTGCAGTTACTCAGGCAGCTGACAGTGTGAAAAAGAAGAAGATAGTAAGGAGGGTTGTCAAACAGAAGGCTTCTGGTAAGACAACTAATTCCGAGAATATTGTCTCCAAGATGAATGAGTTGTTAGGAGGGAAAGATGCTGGAGAGAGCAATGAAAGATCTGAAACTTCTATTGAGCAGAATGAATCTTCTGCTGATCCCTCTGGAGTTAAAACTTTTGTCAGGAAGAAAGTTATAAAAAAGGTTCCAGTGAGTAAATCTACTCAAATTAAAGATAAGGGCTCAGAGCCTGAGGTCAAAGCTGAGAAGGAAGTGGAGTCCACTGAAGATAAACCCAAGGATAATTCAGAAATCAGCATTGGTGCAGGTGTGCCAGGTAGTAGTGTCAAAACAGCCACAAAGAAGAAAATAGTTAGAAGAGTACTTAAAAAAAAGCTTTCTGGTGTGACTGAGAAGGATGACAGTATCGTAGATCAGGCAGGTACTGAAACAGAAAATACGGAGAAAGAAAAAATAATTGCAGATAACCAGGTGAGTGATGTACAACAAACAGAAAAGAAAGTAACTCCTGCTTCAAATTCACCAGTTGCAGAGAAGCAAGCTAGAACAGAAATCAAAGCTGCCAAGGAGGGTAAAAAGGGTGACTGGGAATCTGATGGGACTAATGGCTCAGTCAATAAAATTGATGCTAAAACTGACAAGCAAAAGCTTGCTCAGAGGGATAATCATGAAGGCAAGAGAGGAAAATCAAAGGATGATGAAAAGTCAAAGGATGATAAGAAGGGCAAAGATAGAAAAGATGATTCTAAGAGCAAATCTAATAAGGATGGAAAAGAAAAGAGAATAACTGAAGAACCTCCTAGACATCCAGGATTGATTTTGCAAACGAAAGGGGACAAGGAAATCAAGGTATGTTGATAAGCATCATACTTTATTACCGAAGTTATATTAGAAATATTTTCTTGAGCAAAGTCATCTAAGATTTTTTGTATTGGTTATTATATAACAGTCTCAATATTTCTTGCCTCTAACCTGTGCCTACTCCTGCAGCTGCGATCATTGTCCCTTTCACTTGATTCACTCTTGGACTACAGTGATAATGATATTGAGGAATCAACATTTGAGGTTTGTTATTATGTATATTTCATGTTTTGTTTATACTGTGAACTCGGAGTGCATAAACTAAGTTTACTTGTTCCTCATTCCAATTTTGCTATTTTCAGCTTTCATTATTTGCTGAATCATTTTATGAAATGCTTCAGCATCAGATGGGCTCTCGTATCTTCACATTTCTTCAGGTTGGTTCACGTTACTGATACCTGATACACACATTTTAATCAAATTATTTGCTAAGACATCCTTCTGTACACAATTGTGATTTGCAGAAACTTCGCATAAAATTTGTAACAAAACGAAATCAACGCAAGAGGCTGCGTGAGGAAATGGAAGAAAAAGATAAGCAGAGGAAGTCATCTGCCAAACGCCGGAAGACTAATGAGCTTTCTGTGAAAACTAAATCTGCTGACGCTGAATTGTTGAATGCAGATCAATCAGATGATAAAAAAACTAGAGATCAAAAAACTATGAAACAGGAAAATATTTCTGTTGATAAGGTTGATGATGCAAAGTTGGAAGATGATACTGAGTATGAGGAAGACCCAGAAGAAGATCCTGAAGAAGATGAAGAAATGGTGGATCCTGGGGATGACTCGCCTAATGAGGCAAGAACTTATAAATATTTCAATAACTAGTATGACCTTCAAGAATTTTATTTTTATAACATAAATTTAATGGTATGTAGTGGGGGAAGGGTCACCTTTACCCATCAAGGATACACTGGTATGATGCATATCATCTTTGTTCAAGTGGTTTTTTCTGGTTCAGAAAAATGAAGAGGAGGAGAAGATGAGTCAGGATGCTGATCATGAACAGATGGCTGGCAATGGAAAAGGGAAAATAGATGAAGATGCTAAGGAGACAAAAATTGAAGAGGCAAAGCCCAAATCTGATGTTGATTTGTCTGAAAAAAGAGATGCAAAGGTGGGGACTGGGAAGGAGGAGCCATCTAGTGTCAAAGAGGCTGTGGTTGACAAGGAACTATTGCAAGTTTGTTTTCAGACTCTAATTTTTTATTCTTTTCTTCATTTGTCAATTTGGGATGTTCTTTCATCTAATTTATATTGACATTTATCTCATGGAACAGGCTTTCAGGTTTTTTGATCGTAATCGAACAGGCTATATTAGGGTAATGATTTAAAGTTTTATTATGCTCTTCATATATTGCTTATATTTAAGAACTCTTGAGGAATATTTTCTTTTTCAGGTTGAAGACATGAGGTTGATTATCCATAACTTGGGGAAGTTTCTTTCCCACAGAGATGTGAAGGTGAGAATTTGTATGCCCATATTTTCAGTCGTTTACCTCACTTTTCTCAATTAGATAATTAAAAAAAAAATGGTACATTATGGTTTTCTTCTGTCAGGAACTCGTGCAAAGTGCACTGTTAGAGAGCAACACTGGGAGAGATGACCACATTCTTTATGGCAAGCTGGTGAGAATGGCTAACATTTGAGTTGGCAGTGTTTGGTCTATACTTGACGATTGCTCTTTGATGTCTCCACACTGCACTCGATTGTTCTTTGTTTATTTTCATAGGATTCTCGATTTTTTGTGCTTGTAGTTTATTAGGTTTCTAGCTTAGTTTGTTTACGAGTTTGTCTAAATTAAGGGAAATTGTAAATTTTTACCGAGCAATATTCATAATGGCATTTTTGGTGGAGATTGCAACTTTGCTCCATTAGCCTTGGTGTGCCCCCTTGACGTATGAAGTCCGATTCCCACCCTTCCCAGACTACTAACATAATAATAGTATTAATGCTATTTTTAGAAAAAGAAAAACAGAACTTTGCTCCATTGGAAATGGATTAAGACGTGTCAGCACGACTGCCCTTCCTAAAACATGGATTAATTCTAACATCCTGAGCGGGCTCCTTGTATTACTGTCACTGTTTAGTCAGACTACGGTTACCATTTACTTAATTGACATCTTTAGACTTTCCAATCGAGACCTCTTCTGTGTAATTATCTCAACCAAGCGAACGCAAATGTGAAATTATCTCAACCTTGTCTGGTATGGAAATTGCTTAGATTCTTTTATCGTTAGAAACATCAGAGCTTTTCCCATGAAGAAAATAGTCGGTCTGTAGCAACCACCACCGGTGCCCCATCTCCGAGTAAAAGCCTGTTCTGGCCTTACCAGCAGCAAGAAGGGTAGGGTTGAAAGCATGAAAGAAGAAGTGCACTGCACAATTTAAAATTAATTGCCATTCATTCATACACTTCTTTCACTCTTCTAAGAGGAATCTAAAGAAAATTTATTTCATAAAAACAGAAGAAAATGTTGAGATAACAACTCAAACATTAAGGATTCAACTACTTTCATCCAAGTATCAAAATAACCAAAAAAAAAAATATATATATTGGAATGGCTATTAGCTTAATAGCTTTTATCCATGAATGCCATGCTCAAGAAGAGACCTCATTGCTTGCTTTTTTACCACTTTACCATATATCCCTCTTCCCAACTTCATAACTTTCTCCATCTCCATTACATTTCTACTACTTCTCTTTAATCCTTCCATCAACACTTTCAGTAGTCTCTCATCACTTCCTGTTGCTTCTACAACACTATCCACCACCACATCAACTTCCGGCAGCCGTCTTCCCCACCTCCTCACCAACTTCTCTGAACTATATGCTTCACGGTATGCTCCCCAAAATGAAGCTCTTATATAACCCTTATCTTTTCCTCTCACCATCCACCTTTTCATGCCTTCTTCTAACCTAAAAATGACACCACCTACATCTAAGCCTCTCTCCACTCCCATCTCAATCTCCTTTACCTCTTCTTTAGAACACACTTGCTTTTCAAATTTGCATCTCTTGCAATGACAATGGAAGCCCCATGTTTTTGACATTTCCTTTCTCTTGTACAATGGTAAAAGAACATCAAAATATGGAAAAGTGATTTCTTCACCTGCTTTTACATCTCTTGAAGCATGAACTAATACATAGTCCCCCACATGCAATCTCCTAGCATTGGGATTACATGAATGATTGATGAATGAAGCTAGTACCCATAACCCAACACCATAATAATCACTATTCTTCCCTAATACTTTTGCTGATACTGAATCCTCAACAAGAGAATTCACATCCAATATGCTCATCATCTTAACCATGTTGAGGCCATCATTTGATTGCTCACTTTCCTCTGCCTCAGGCCTAAAGAGACCCATTCCAGGAACTTCAATCTTGTCTTCCTCCTCACCGCTCGACAATGTACTCATCTGGATTTGGATTCTTTTACACTTTTTGGTACATTTTACTACTTCATCAATGAAATTCTTCCACATAACCAATTGTGCATTCTCTCCAGAATCTTCACTTGACAATATACCTCTCTCTGTGGCTATTGCTCTATTTACTAACAACAAAGTCCCTGCATCAACATTCTTTGTTGCGAAAAGGCCTCTCCCACTAAGCTCCGACCTCTGAATCTGCACAGACCCAATATATTCAGCAAGCTCAGGCAACTTTCCGCGAAACCCGCTAAGCACCCAATCAGAGAGATCAAGAACTCCAGTTCTCGATTGAAACTCAAGTTTCTTGCATTTTTCCACATACCCATTTACCGTTTCAAGATTCCCATTATCCTGCAGATCAAGAAGCGCTGTTTTAAAGCAATCCGAGGCCATAGAGTACCTGTTCAAACTTAGCAAGATTTTACCTTTGCAGAGAAGAGACTTAAAATGGGTACTCTCAATTTTCAGTGCTTGATCACAATCTTGAAGTGCTTCATCGAAATCTTTAAGCCTGAATCTTGCTTCAGCTCTGTTTGAGAGGGCTAAACAGAGGGATTTCTTGATCTTGATGAGATTATGTTGATTAGTGTCAGTCTTTGAGGTCTGTTCTTCGCAAAGATTGATGAATTGAGTGTAGAGTTGTACCGATTCTTGCCATTCTTCACGGAGGAGTAGTTCTTTAGCCTTCAATCGGAGTTCTTGCATTCGCTCTTCCGGCGACAGCAGCTGTTGTTGATCATTCTCTCTCATTTTTTTTTTCGGTGGGTATCTGTTCTGTTTTTCAAGTGTTGTTCTTGTTCTACCTTTTGATCTTAAATTTTGAGTTCGTAACGGTCACATTTGTAACGGCAACGGCTATTTCTGCTGCTTATGATAGACTATATCCTTTTTTTAGTTATGAATATTATTATGATTAAGAAAATTAATTAATATTTTTCTGACTATGAATATTTATTATGATTAGGACAATTAATTAAAACAATTTACGATCACTTAAAGACCCAAAAATGTACATTATTAAATAAAATTAATTCAAGAAAAAAATTATGAAAAACTAATAAGCTGAATTATAATCCATTATTCATCAATTAGGTATAAGCTTCTCAACTTAGTTGGAAGCAAGAGATATAACTCAAAAATGGAGAAGAAATGCTTTGCTAAAAAGCCTCTCCAAATTTATTTTAACTAAGAAACGCTTCTCTTGCCATCAAATTTGTATGTATTTTAATAGCATTTTAATAGTAACAGACAAATTTAAGTGAGAGTGTTTGATTTAAATGAAATATCAATTCTAACTTTGTAATTTCGTAGAATTGCTTAACACTAAATCTATTTTTATTAATGAAATGTATTTGGTTCAAATGACTTTGAAATTCATTTGTTCTTTTGGAAATGAAATGTATTTTTTAATGGAATTGAACCAAATAGGGATAAAAAAGAAGACATGCACCACAACACAACCTATGTCTACTGAACAATTTATCATAATAATACTAATAGCACTCGTCCGGAGTTAATAAAGCTGGTATTTATATAGATACATGAAAAATACAAAACGCATCTTGTGCTGAGAAAATGGGAAATCTATCTTCTTTATCAGGATACCTGCTTTCCAGTTATACAATCCATCAAAAGTTTTGAAAATTCCTCCATCTCGCACAATTTCGTGACTTCAGCCTCATAGGAAGAGAGCACTAGTCGGAACTCAGTGTGTCAAGAGGATTGTTGATGATTAGAAAACAGCCCTGCTAACAAAAATCTCCATCATAAAGCTGATTACTGAATATTCCTACTACAATGCAATTTTAGGTGTTTCTCGCAAGCAAGTCCTGTGACCATCGTTGCCGCGGCAGTTCTTTCCACTTAAGAAGTGATGCAGAAGATCAACCAAATGAGACAATGATGGTAAGTGGGCATGGTCTGCAACAAAGTTATGAAACAAAACCCGCTTGTGCTTGTTAATGGGTGAAAGGAGACATTTTGATCACATATTGACTCTTTATTTCTTCAAGAGGTACATTCCGTCTCTCAGTTCTAACTTCTCTTCAGAAACTAAGCCAGATAAAAAGCTCTGCAGCTGCTGAATTGACTTATCATATGGAGGATCAGCTACACAAAACATCTGCAGCAACACCTTGCTTTTGAGTAAGCTAAACTTATATAGTTACCCAAAAGAATTACAGGACCTCTCAAAACCATTCTCACCTTGAGTGTGTTGTGAATGCGATCCAATGTCATGCTGCCAAAGTTTGTGAGCATCCCCATTATAAATTTCTACAAGAAGCCAAATTCCCTTTAGAAAGTAAACTGAGAACATATTATGGGACTTCAGAAACTTTGTCCACAATTCCACATGCACAAGAACATACATTCCTTCATTCAGGTTTTGATCTTTCTTGAAAAAAAAAAAAAAAAAAAAAATTTCTGTTACCCAGCAGTTTTTCATAGCTAACTAAACCCATATTCACCCTCAACAGGGCTAAACCTGACACAATTTTTTTATGTTGCCAGAATTAATAGTTTCATTAAGAATTTGCCTCAAGAGAAAGAGATGGCGTAGCATGGGAGCATTCAAACCAAATTCAAGGCTCTCTTAGAACACATGTATCAAGGAGGATAGTTCAAAATTTTCTAGAAGTAGCGTAACCCAAGAAAATAGAGAGTTATACAGCATTGTCTGTGGTGAGAGGGAAGCAATCATGCTTTGTCCAATCACCAGTGGAACTACAAACTCTAGAGCCGAACCCAGCCCTACCAACAAGATGGAGGCTATTCTTGAAGTTCAAGAACAGATTAATACTTAGG